>DF370395.1:0-13390 GCA_000787875.1 Solanum virginianum
TATATTGGAGCATTGAGTTTTGACTCAACTGGAATGGAGTCATCAAGATACTAGACATACACTTCAGTAAATAAAGACTTAGACTTAGAATGTCATATAATCGGTATTTTAACTCAGCAATCAAGCAGCCAGTGATCGAATTCACATTAAAAGAACCATAGATAATGTATTAAAGCAGATACAACTTAGAAAAAGAATAAAACAGGACAACTAGTATAGCAACTTAAGACCTTGAATCTTGAAAACAATGAATGAAAGCGAGGAAATAACAATGGGTCAAGACCTTGTTCCTGATTTCAATTCATCTACTGTAAGATAGAGCCTCAGGAAGAAATCTAGGTAAACATACTTAAGTCATTGGTACAAGTCAGAAACATAGAAGAAAATGACTAGAACTAGCCTTAAACAGGAAAGAAAACTGCAAACCACATCATTTCCATCAACTGATTGAAGACGAACTCACCATCACGAAACTCGTACATAGATTTTTGACTCAAGATCCAGACGTTCTGGTTTCTAAATTGACAAACAAGATTTGACTAAGGATTCATAAGGTTAGGAATGGCTATGAGGAATCGAGTGAGTTTTTTTAGGGTTTCGAATTCTTGACCACCGCCATACTCTCTGTAAATCCATCGCTGCCCATCTTTGTCCTTCCCTTATGAAGAAGAAAGGTTCAATTTGATAGGGTCAATTTAGGGTTCAAAGTGGAGAAGGAAACGGTCGATTCGACCAAAAGGGACACGCGCGAGGGACAACGAGTTATGGGGGTGTGGTTTGTATGGGCGCACGTTTACGGGGAAAGGAGTTGTTTTTGGACTGATTTTCATTGGTTTTTCTCTGATTTTTCTTACTATTTTTTCTTGGTTTCTAATGAAGAAGAAGGGGAGGGGGACAAGGGGACAAAGGGACAAAGGGAAAGGGTATGGGGAAGAGAAAAAGGGAGTTGGGGAAAGGGAAAGGGGTATGGGGAGTGGAAATAAAAATTAGGGGAGTGGGAAAGGAGTGGGGCGCGTGCCTCCCCCCCCCCCCACGTGGATTAATTTAATTATTTTTTTAATAAAATAGATTAATATTTTAAAATTATTAAAATTAAATAAATCGGGTATTTTATGATGTGAAGGGTAAAAATTTGGTGTCAACAAACACTGCAAAATAAACTAAAATCATGGTATCAATTTTTCGAGTCAAAACACATTATACTTCAAGAATCACTTTAAATTATCCTACAAATTAAAAAATATATATTATATATATTATTGATGTTAAAACAGAGAAACATGTAGAAGAATAAATATGATCGTTCTTTTATTTTTCTATACAAACAAAAATGTAAGAAAAAATCAATTCACTTTATAGCCTACCTATTCTCATATTTTTTTTTATATATATGTGCTTTTTTATTTTAAATGGGATATTATTTATTACCTTGATTATAAATAAAAAGTCTTTTTTGAACAAATCTATTTTATAAAAAAAATTGGGAGTAGTGTTTTTTGTTTCTTTCATTATTTTGGGCTATTTTTGGACGACCTTCTTGAAACGTTTTTCCTATTTTTGTGGACTTTTTTGGTCCTTCTCAAAATTTATTGTAAATTGTCTAAAATAAATTATTGAAAAAATAATAATAAGAATAATATATGAATTTATAACATAAAAAAAAATTATAAGATGAAGAAGTATCACCTTACTTGAGATATTACTTTAGGTGAATAGATGGAACTGAATAGATCAAGAGGTTAGAAACAAAATAATAGAAAATTTTAAATAACAAAAACTTATTAGACTAATCTAACTAAACGAAAACCATAATATAATTCGAATGAAGCAAGTTAAGCTGGCATAACAATTAATATTATTTTCTTTAAATTCAAAAAGTGAAAAAGAAAGGGAAAAAATATGAAACAAAGAAAGTGAGTTTATAGTATAAGAAAATCTGATAATCAAATTGAAGTTAGAGAAAAATTATAAAATAAGATCCAGCACCACTTAGCACACACCAATAAAAGGAGTGAATGAATAAAAAGTTGAAATTGAAGTGTTTTTATAGGAGTAGAGAAGTATAAATCAAAAAGAAAAAAATAATATTTTATTATATTTATGACAAAATTTTTTATCATATAATTAGGATTCATGGTGAAATTAGAAGAACTTTTATTTATTTTCAAGCAATTAATATCTTTTCCCTTTTAATTTTTTTTCTAAAAATCATTATTTGGGTTTCCTTTCAAAGTGGGAAACTTGTGTTATTAAAGAAAAAAAAGTAAAAAAAATAAAATTAACCATGTTTCCTACAAAAAACGGAAAGTTTTTCCTTAATTTTTTTTCTTTTTCACTTTGTATGTACTCCCCCTTTATTTTATTATTATTATTTTTACTAATTTTTTTTTACAGCAAGTTTATTTTAATTGGAAAAAGATTCTTTGTGTAAAGATATTTCTTTATTTAATTTTCCCTTTATTTTTTTTGGACATGTTTTTCCTTTTAAATTTCTTTTCTTTTGACTAATTTTCTTTTACACCAAGTCTATTTTAGTTGGAAAAATATTTTTTTGTAGGGATTTTTCTTTATTTAATTTTTATTTATATTTTATATTATTCAAGTCTATTTTAGTTGGAAAAATATTCTTTGTGTAGGGTTTTTCTTTATTTAATTTTTATTTATATTTAATATTATTAAAATAATAATTCTAAAAAAAAAGTAAAAGGTGTAAAAAGATAATTTTGTCTAAAGAGGAGTCTTTTAATGAAGGACAAAAAGTTCAATCAACATTATTAAGGACTTTTACACTTTTAATATAGGATAGATAGATAAATATAGTAGATAGATAGATATAGAGTTATATGTAAATATAAAATATTAAAAATATAAGTTGAAAGTCTAAAAAGGGATAAGTAACTTATTACTTTAATTAATAATGTAAAAGATAATTAATACCATCATTAATTATAAGTTATAAATTTAAAATAAATAAATACATGGTTGAACGAAGACCTTCTGCCTTCACCATATATATCGATTTATTCTATTATAAAAGTATAAAACTCATGTACGGCGCGTTAATAGAATTTTTCTCCTTAAAAATGAATTTCATATTAAAGAAATTTATCATTTTATTATACTTTAATATTTATAATTGTAAAATTAACCGATATTTTGGCTTTAAAACTTTCCTTATTTAAACTTTATAAAGAACAACAACTATATATAACAAATAAACGAAATGTTGTTATAATATTGTAATCGTATAAAATTTATTAAAATATAAATTTTATAAATGATTCAAAATATATTAAATTCAAAAATATGTTATTCCAAAATAAATATTGTGGATTAATATAATTGGGTTTATTAATTAAAACTAATAAAATATGAATTTAATTAAAAGCCCAAATTCATTTATCTGGGCTACAAAGGATGACCCACTTCATTGGGCCCCATATCCCTTCATCCAAGAGGCCCACTTGATGCCACGTGTCACATGACGTGGCACGCCAAGTTAAACAAAGAAGCCAATAGGATCATGTCATGTGTCAAGATGACAAGCCTATTCATTAAAGCCCAATATGTCATATCACTTAAATCTGATTGGCCGAGAGAAAGTCTGATTCTATCATAACTCCACTATTCTACAACTATATATAGGGGTCTTCATAATTTAGAATTGACATCAAGAATTCTAATAAAAAGCTAAAGAGAGCTCGTGGATCAAACGCCACAATTTCTCTACAAATTCAAAAATTCAAACATTCAAGTCTTCAAGTTCAAGAACAAGCTTAAAAGCTCTTGAACTCAAGATTCAAGATCAAAATCAAATTCAAGATCAAGAAACAAGATCAAAATCAATATTCGAGTTCAAAATCAAGATTCAAGATCGAGAAACAAGATCAAAATCAAGATTCAAGATCAAGAAACATGATCAAAATCAAGATTCGAGATCAAGGTTTAAGATCGGATTCAAGAACAGACTTCAAATTCAAGAACAAGCTTCAGATCCCTTGAATTTACACTTGAAAAGGAAAATAAGAGGATTCATAGAGATTGTAACACTCACATTATTGAAATCAAATACTACAAATTATTGTGATATTTTCATTCTTGATTATTATTTTATCAACGCAAATTTTATCGTTTACAAATTCTGGCATGCCTAGTGGGACAGTCTCTATCTCTTATCTCAACTTTTCAAGCACCAAAGAATACTAAAATGGCTTCTAAGAAGATTTCCTAAACTAAAATGGCTTCTGAGAAGATTTCCTAATCAACTTCCTCTAAGGCTACTGATTCCAAGTTTTCTACTGAAGTGGAGGGAATCCTTGGTGTTACTTTTGGAAGTGTCAAAGCTGTTACAAGAAGCAAAGCTACTGTACTGGGAGAACAAACACTGTGAGTATCGTCCGCACCACCTCTTGATTTTGGTTCTTCAACTATGAAGGGAATGAGGTCCTCTGTAAATGCTTTCGAAGAAGGAAGCAGTGTTGCTGAAAAGATTAAGCTGACGTTGGCTCTACTTGAGGTCTCTGGTTCCAAGAACTCTACCGCAAAGAAGGGCCATGACTCATCCAACGAGTCTTCTCTATGTAGGTCGCATATTGTGAGACCCCTAAAGATCAACTTCCATAATAATCCATGCTACTCTTCTGTGCTTCCAACGGTCATGCAAGCGATGACAACTAATGCTTCATCCACGGAGAAACAACCTGCGAACCTAGTGAAGATGATTGAAAGATTGACTAGGCATGTGCAACACCAAGACTCTCGCATCGATAAGTTGATGGATAAGGTCAAAGGTTTACTAGATGGAGAATCTAGCCATGTACCAAGGAAGGGTATTGAGATTCAAGAGGCTAAGAATCCTGTGAAGCAAGCACCAACTATTGCAATCCCACTTGATCAATTAAAGGAGTTCATCGAGGGGACCATTAAAGACAAGTATGAAATCTCCAGAAGGTCTTAGCATATGTATGCTAAGCCTTACACTGCGAGGATTGATAGCCTCAGAATGTCTGCCGATTATCAACCCCCCAAATTTCAGCAATTCGAAGGCAAAGGAAATCCAAAGCAGCATGTTGCACACTTTGTGGAGACATGTAATAATGTTGGGACCTATGGAGTCCACATTGTCAAATAGTTCATCCGTTCCTTGAAAGGAAATGCCTTTGACTAATACACAGACCTTGAGCCTCATTCCATTAACAATTGGGAGCAACTGGAGTATTAGTTTCTTAATCGCTTCTATAGCACAAGGCGCATAGTGAGCATGGTAGAACTCACAAATACTCGCCAAAGAAAGGACGAACTTTTCATCGACTTCATATATCGATGGAGAAATATGAGCCTTAATTGCAAAGATAGACTTAGTAAAGACTCTGCTATAGAAATGTGTATCCAAAGGATGCACTGGGGGCTTCTGTACATCCTACAAGGGATCAAACCTAAGTCTTTTGAAGATCTAGCAATGTGTGCTCATGATATGGAGTTAAGCATGTCTTCTACCAAAAAAGATGGGATGCTTGTTCACGATCCTTGCAAAGGAAAAGACAAATAAGAACCCAGGAAATGGGGAAAATTTGTGCCCAAGAATGACAACCAAGAGTCCATGAATGCCAATATCTCACCTGTGAAGTTTACTACGAAGGAAAGAAGGAAGCAAAGTGTAAAAATGACTTTTCAAGAGCGTACAAACCGAAAGCTAACCTTGAGAGAGATACAGGAAAAGGAATACCCTTTTTTGGATTCTGATGTTCCTAAAATTTTTTAGGAGTTGGTTGAGCTAAAGCTCATTTAGTTGTCAGATATGAAATGACCAGATGAAGCTGGGAAGACTGATGACCCAAATTATTGCAAGTATCATAGACTTGTAAGCCACCCTCTTGAAAAGTATTTTGTCTTTAAGGACAAGGTTATGCAATTGGTTAAAGACAAGAAAATTATCCTTGATGATGGAAAGGAAAGCTTTAAACAAATCTCTATCATGTTCAACTCAATTAACCCAGTCCAAATATGTCCATCTAAAGAAAAAGGGCCTATAGATCAAGGAAAATCCCAAATTGATACAGATAATGATGAAGGTTGGATTCTCGTGACCAGGTGGAGATGCAACAAGATAAGTCCGCATAAAGGATCACTTGAACAATCAATCAGATAAAAGGTAGTGAAGAGATCAAAGAAGCAGAAATCCGTCAAACATCCAAAGGGGCCAAAAGTTAAAAGACATCACCACCAGAAACTGTGATGTCCTGTGACTTTTAGGGAATTCTTACCAAGTTAGTTTTGCATGGAGGCCACCCAAGACAATATTGAGACATCATGTTTCAGTGCTGACAAAGGAGAAACAACGAATGAAGATTCATCGAAGGTATCTCTTGCTAACAAAGATGAAATGGCAGGTGAAATTCCATCAAAAGCATATCTGTCATCTTCTAAAAAATTTGTGGAACCCCCTCTTCAAGAAGTACACACATGTTCTACAAAGATCACATTTACTAACGATGATCTTCTATTTGGTGAAACTCTACACAATCGCCCTTTGTATATGATTGGTCACGTGCTAGAGAAGAAGATAAATAGAATTTTGATAGACGAAGGGTTCGGGGTCAACATTCTACCCATTCACATGTTGAAAAAGCTTGACATCATAACTGAAGAGCTTAACGAAAGTCGTTTGTTGATACAAGGGTTCAATCAAGAAGGCAGAGCTCTATAGGCTTGATTAAGCTAGAAATTCATATGGACGATTTGCGAACAAGGGCATGGGCGCATGTGATTGATGCAAAGACTTCATATAATATATTGCTTGGAAGGCCTTGGGTGCACGAGAATAAAAGTGTCTCATCTTCTTACTATCAGTGTTTGAAGTACCTCGAAGACGGGATCAAAAGGAAGATAGTTGTTGACAATAATCCTTTCACTGAGGTTGAGTCACATTTTACCGATGCAAAATTATATTTGAAGAGTTATATTGTGAAAGGGGTAAAACTCGAGGGTGTCAAACCAACCAAGCCTGAGAATCTTAAAGTGAAGCAACCAATGCGGCCATTGAAAGGGCCAAAGCCGATATTGGGGAAACTAGTACTTGTCCTAATAAGGGGAATACCATACCCTTAAAAATTAAGCTAGCACCTACACTCTGTTACGTCCCAAAGGTGAAGAAAGAGGAGGGTCAGTTATTTGATGTACAAGGGAATGTGCTATAAAATGGATTGATGCAATAAACTTGTCTTCAAAGCTATTGGGAAATTTTGTGGCTCAGAATCCACCACAAGGTACATCACTCCCTACGAAACATACAAAAGGCTTTGATCAAAATGCTTACAAGTTACTTGCAAAGGCCTGGTACAACCCTGATGAGCCGTCTAGGCTAAGGAAACTCCCATCGGAGGGCACAACCAGGCAAGCGCGTGAAGGTTTAGGCTATAGCCAACCACCACTAGTGCCCATCTCCATAAGAAGGGCGAGCAATAACTATATCACTATAAAAGATGAGTGTGTTTCTTCTAATAAATGACCTTTTGTCTTTGATTGAATTAGAAAACCCATTGTAAGAACTTATGTGTTCAAGAGGTTAGGCCTATCGAAGAAAAAGAATAACAAGCATCAGAGGAGTTACCTAAGAGTAACGATGCTTCCTTCACCTATGATCCAAAAGGATTTCGAAAGTGTAGTTCCTTCCAAGATGAAGCGATGCGTGAAACTCATAGTTTCATGTAAAGAGGTATTAAAAGTGAAGGCTCACACTGTGGTTTACACCAAAGAGCACAAGGAATATAAAGAAAGTGAAGGCTCTTCATGTCATGTTACAACTCAGATTGAGAATGACGCCTCATGCCAATTGAAAATTGATGAAGAGTTGGGAGGTATTGTTTGGTGTAATCATATATCTATCAATGACAATGATCCACAGGAAGAGGAGGATGCTGGAGATGCTCCACCAGAATTTAAAGGAGTGAAGGCCACGATTAATCCCTTAAAGGAAGTTAACCTTGGCACGAATGAAGACCCGAGGCCAACTTACTTAAGTGCTTTCCTTAAAGCTGATGAAAAATGGCTTATATGAACATACTCAAAGAATATAAGGATGTCTTCGCTTGGAGCTATAAAGAAATGCCTGGTTTGAATCCCAAAATAGCAGTCCATTAATTGGCAATCAAGCACAGTGCTCGTCCTGTCAAGCAGGCTCAAAGATGTTTCAGGCCAGACTTGGTTCCATTAATCGAGAAATAAGTTAACAAACTTATTGAGGCAGGCTTTATTCAAGAAGTTAAATACCCCACATGGATTTTAAGCATTGTCCCCGTGAGGAAGAAGAATGGCCAAATTTGAGTTTATGTCGACTTCAAAGATCTCAATATTGCATGCCCTAAAGAATGAATTCCCTTTGCCTATTCCAGAGCTAATACTTGATGCTACAATTGGTTATGAGGCAATGTTATTCATGATTGGCTCTTATGGCTATAACTAAATTTGCATGTCACCATAGGATGAAGAACTCATGGCATCTCGTACACCTAAAGGCATTTATTGTTATAAAGTGATGCCCTTCGATTTGAAGAATACTGGTGCCACATATCAAAGGCCATGCAAAATATATTTGATGATTTACTCCATAAAAATGTTGAGTGTTATGTTGATGACTTAGTGCTGAAGTCGAAGAGAAGGAATGACCATTTAAAAAACTTGAGAATGATGTTTGAGTTACTTCAAAGATATCAACTGAGGATGAATCCATTAAAGTATGCCTTTGGGGTTGCTTTTGGAAAGTTTCTTGGCTTCATTGTGCGGTATCGAGGAATTGAGATTGATCAAGCCAAAGTTGATGCAATTTTGAAGATGTCTTAACCTCGAAAAATTCATGAGTTGAAAAGTCTCCAAGGGAAATTAGCCTAATTGAGGAGGTTTATCTCAAATGTAGCTAGAAGATGTCAACCATTCAGTCATCTCATGAAGAAAGGTGTCCCTTTTTGAATTACTCGCCAATTGAGAAGTTGTATTTGGTGCTGGTCATTTCAATTCAAAAGATGAAGCACTACTTTCAAGCTCATACTGTTCGGCTTGTTTCTAGAGCAAATCTCATCAAATTTGTTATGCCAAAACCAGTCCTTAGGGACCGACTAGCAAGGTGGTACCTTAAGTACCAACAATTTAGATTATACACATCCCTCAAAAGGTTGTGAAAGGACAAGCATTAGTGAACTTCTTGGTAGATCATCCTATACCAGATAATTGGGAATTAACTGATGAACTTCCTGACGAAGATACAATACCTATCAAAATCCAGCCTCCTTGGAAAATGTCTTTGATGGGGCCGTGCATCATGGTGGAGCTGGTGCAGGCGTAGTGTTTGTCACTTCACAAGCAGAAGTCCTACCATTCTCCTTCACATTGAAACAACATTGTTTCAACAATGTTGTAGAATATCAAGCACTAATACTTGGGCTCGAAATGGCCGTTGACATGAAGCAATTGCATTTGCAAGTTTTTGGTGATTCTCAACTGGTGATTCGACAACCTTTGGGAACCTATAAGGTCAAGAAGCCTAAATTGCACCCACATCACTGTTATGCTTAAAAGTTGATAGGATGACTTGGAGTTGTAACCCTCCAAGGAATATAAAGAAAGTGAAGGCTCTTCATGTCATGTTACAACTCAGATTGAGAATGACGCCTCATGCCAATTGAAAATTGATGAAGAGTTGGGAGGTATTGTTTGGTGTAATCATATATCTATCAATGACAATGATCCACAGGAAGAGGAGGATGCTGGAGATGCTCCAAAGAAAAATATATGGAGAATGAGCTTGCGCACGTTGTCACAGTTTCTGAAGCCAATAAAGAGGACTGGCGACAAGTCATCATCGATTATTTATCTCATGGGATACTTCCAGAAGATGCTAAGAGAAGGATTGACATTCATCGTCGGGCACCTCATTTTCTCTACTACAAAGACACATTGTATAGGAGATCATTTGAAGGAGTGATCTTGTGGTGCTTGGGGGAGAAAGAAGTGACTCAAGCACCCATTCAGGAGTATGTGGATCACATCAGTCTGGACCAAAGCTCCATTTTCACATAAAAAGAATAGGGTATTATTGGCCAACCATGGTAAAAGATTGCTTGGATTATGCTCGAAGGTGCAAGGCTTGCCAATTTCATGCTAACTTCATACATCAACCGCCTAAAGTTTTACACCTGACTATTGTATCTTGGCTGTTTGATGCTTGGGGATTGGATGTTGTTGGACCACTATCGAAATCCTCCGGTGGATACTTGTACATCTCAGCTGCGACAGAGTACTTTTCAAAATGGGCCAAAGCTGTAGCTCTTAAAGAAGTCAAGAAAGAGAATGTTGCAAACTTCATTCGCATAAACATTGTTTACCGATTTCGCATTCCATGTTACATAATCATGGACAATGGCAAGCCATTTGATAACAAGTTGATGAATAAGATATGCGATCTCTTTGGCTTCAAGCAACAAAAATCTTCTATATACCATACTGCCACCAATGGCCTGGCTGAAGTATTCAATAAGACTCTATGCAATCTTCTGAAGAAAGTGGTCTCTACGTCCAAACAAGATTGGCACGAAAAATAGAAGAAGCCTTATGGACATATAGGATGACATATCACGCACCGGCTCAAGCAACCCTATATTCGCTTGCTTTTAGTGTTGAAGCAGTCCTACCACTCGAGCGTCATACACCATCTTTAAGACTAGCTATCGAAGAAGGGCTCACTGAGGAAGTAAATGCTCAACTACGTCTTGTCGAGTTAGAAACACTTGATGAAAAGAGGTTAGAAGCCCAACAAAATCTTGAATGCTATATAGCTCGTTTGTCTCGTGCCTTCAATAAAAAGGTTTCCTCAAGGTATTTTCAAGTTGGAGACCAAGTTCTCATAGTAAGAAGCCCCATTATCACTTCATATAAGTCTGGAGGCAAATTCACCTCGAAGTGGGATGGACCATATGTAGTACAAGAAGTTTACTCAAATGGCGCTTACAAGCTTGTTGATGTAGATGGCATGAGGATCGGTCTATAAATGCAAAATTCCTTAAGAAGTACGACCCTTGAGGAAAATTATGGTCCTTGGAATTTGAGTAAAGCATGATACTCTTGGCCTGCAAGAGTATAAACTGTGTACGGCACCCTTAAAAAAAAACACTCCCCCAAAACTACATTGTGACTTGATCCTATTCATATAGGTACGTAGGCGCTTGGAATTATATTCTAAGTTCAGTTGCATGAGTGTTAAAAAACTATATGTCCCTTGCTTGATTCCTTATGGGGGCAAAGCCCTATGGAATGTGAGTTCCTTCGATGGCATGCTTGAGGTCTTCAAATTTAATCGAGTTTGCAGGTTGAAGTTTTCATATTCCCTAAGTCTCTAAGCTAAAGTTCCCAAAGTCTATAAGTTGGTTCCCAAATTAAGCAAGTATGCAAGTGACAACCCTCAAGTTCTCTAGTTTTGTGTTGATATTCTTTAAATTTATTCATTTCATAAGTTAAAGCATTAATTTGCATAAAATTTGCGAAGGCGAATGCACAAACTTCAAAAGGGGAAGGATTCCTTTTTACTATTTTCATTCTTACTACTGCTCCAAACGTGAATTAAGTTTGAATTATCAAGGCTTGCAGCAAAAGAAAACATGTGAAAAATTCAAGTTAGAACCACAAATGCAAGATATAAGACAAAAACAATATAGAAATTCTGTTGCTATAAAATTGTCTAACATATCAATCTAAATCTACATCACTGTTATGCTTAAAAGTTGATAGGATGACTTGGAGTTGTAACCCTCCAACATGTATTAAGAAAGAAAAATAAATGGTCGATGCCATGAAAATAAAGAAAAGAAGTTAAAAAAAGGGGGAAGGGAGCTTAATCTAAGCATAATTTGTAGTTGATCAAATCTTGATGACTAGCCTCCAAGCTTTCTCTCTTATGCTCCAAGTGAGTCGAATTGTCAAGAAGTTCATGTTGTCATATAAGGACACCTCATTCTCAATAGCTAAAATCTTGGCTCCGGTCCAAGCGAGTTGAATCATCAATTGTCAAGAAGTCCATGTTTCCATAAAAGGACACTTCATTCTCAGCAACTAAGATCTTGGCTTGAACCTCCTCAATCTCCTTCTTGGCATCAGCTATAGCAGCCTCAAGTTCCTCTTTCTCTGCCTGTAGTATTGCTAACTTCTTCTTGACCTTCTTTAGTGACTTCCTTTTAGAATAAGCATATTTAGTCTTGTCATAACCCAACCTATGGGCCGTGACTGGTACCCGATTGGGGCACCCGAACTACGTTACCATCCCAGGCTCAGATGTAATCGCTATATAATTTACAGAAATTTCGACAGAGTTTCCTCTGTTTTACTGACTAACCACCTATAAACAAAAGATTTCCAGAATATATTTCAAACATGCCGACATATGTAGATATACACGTGGACCGACAAGGTCATCGCTGCGGATATACCGCCCAACAAACTTAACATATGAACATAGAATCCAAACTGACAAACAAATCCCACAATCACATGTGTATACAGCGTACAGACTCTCTAACCTGACCCATACTCACAGGATGTCCACAGACCTCTAACAAGAACAAATCAAATCACAAGACGGGATAGGGCCTCGTCGTACCCATAAATGAATATGATACAAATAGTAAAGTAGCATGAATACCAAAAGTTTGGCTTCGAAGTGAATGAGCCCTGCAGACTGCAACCAAGAATCCTAAGCTGATGACCCGCTACCCTGTACATCTGTACCTGCGAGAATGAAACGCAGCCCCCGAATAAAGGGGGTCAGTACGAAGTATGTACTGAATATGTAAAACGGAAGGCACAAATGTAACTGAGTGTANTAAATGTGACATAAAGCCACCAAACCAAAGGCCCAATCTCACCTCAACTCCAAACTAAGCGAAGCCGACCCATGGGCCGAGTCGACCCCACCGTATCCAACCAACTTTGGATATATATATATATAAGTATAGTACATTACGCACGACCAAAATTGGCCCAGGAACCGGCGAACGGAATTGTAGTGGCACAAATAGAGTAGAGAGGAGCATATGCATAAAAAATTATTCTAAAATAGCTTCACGACAACTTGGGAATGATTTTTACTATTCATGATTGCATTTGTTTTATCATATTAAATTTTCGGAATAGTAAAGGCTTATGCTTATTTAACAACAAGGTCATATATATATATATATATAGCTTACCATAAGTCCTCTCGTTATTATCAAAATATTGAGAAAGTAGATGGTTTCAAACTTACCATTCTTTCATAAGGCTCAAATTTATCAACTCTTCACTTTTATCATTAGAGAAACTTTAAAAAAAATACCAAATAATTCAGGGTTTAGCATGGTCCTTGGAATTT
>DF370391.1:1136-12870 GCA_000787875.1 Solanum virginianum
CTTTGGTACTATGCTACAACAATATCTAACATGTAAGAATATATATGTAAGAATGTTCAAGCAATCTGTAATAGCAGGGAGTGTCCAGCAATGTGTATGCAAAAATATACAATATTCAATAAACAATAATAACTCAAATAACAAGATCAGTAAATAGTCAAGAATCAATTAAGAGTTGAGAAATAATAAATCAATCAATAGTGCTGGCAGTATTGCAGTCAAGAAAGTAGTAAACAGAGAAGAGTTTGGGAGGTATTTGAGAAATAATCAATCAATCAATAGTGCTGGCAGTATTGCAGTCAAGAAAGTAGTAAATAGAGAAGAGTTTGGGAGATATCACTTGGAGTCGAAGAAGATCTCGCCGGACCTATTGCCCGCCTGAAAACTCGAGCCTGAAACTGACCGGACTTCTGACCAGAAAGTTGACAGATCTGGTGCTCGCCGGACTAGCAAAGCCACTGGGACTCGCTGGGAAATAAAGTAAACAAGAAAGAAAGAAAGAAAGAAGAAGAAGAAGAAGATGAAGAAGCAGCCGACCCAGCAGCAGAAGCCGCTACAGAAGCAGGCGATGCCGCAAACTATGCAGACACAGACAAAGGCGCCTCAGACGACGGCGATGCAGGCGTCGACGACGACAAAGATGACGACGACAAAGACGACGACGACACAGACGACGACGAAGACGAAGATGACACAGACTAAGAAGAAGCAGACGATGAAGACGACAAAGAAGACGACGACGCTGGAACCCCTGGATCTCGCCGGAAAACCCACAGGGAGCACATGAGGAGAACGAGTTCTCTGATCTGGCAAGGGTTCGCCGGAGATCGCGTCAATAAAAGGCCAAGAGTTTTCCGGCCAAGAGAGTACGAACCCTTGCCGGAAAAGAGTAGCGGTCAGGAAGTTACCGTTAATGATACTTTTGTTAATAGAAATTTTCACAGACATGCAACATTCTCATTACCGTTAATAAAGACTCGTGGAACACATGGTTTAAAACATACCATAACATCTGTGTGGCTACAAAACATTTGAATCTTGCGGCCTTAACCATGCTATAGTGTTTGTGTGGTTATGAAATCTTCTCATTGGGGATAAGATGAAAAATGGTTATAAAGCTTCTCATTAGGGGTAAAATGGAGAATGTAAAGTTAGTTGTAAATTTAGAAGTGTGTCATTCATTTTCGAACGGACCAAAAAGAAAAACCTACCACATATTTGGGACGGGCTGGTAATAAATAGTACCAAGGAGGTATTTTAGAAGTACAAAAGGGAAGTTCAGGTTCCTCTACATATTTATTACATGATAACATCCACAAATTCCAAACAAAGTCTTGGTTCCTGCATATTAGACCTAGACCACGAATAGGAGATTCTTGACACCTGTACTTTCAAAAGAAGAGTGTTATATCCTTTCCTCGAAATACCTACTATTCATTTCCAACCATATAGTCCACATGATGCATAATGTGTAATCTTCCATGTTTGATTCTTTAATCTTATCAATTCTTCATCCATGCTACCAAGGTGGTAGACTTTTCACATCTTGGAGTGTCACCCAAAGAACTCCAAAGATATTTAAAATAAAAGACCAAATCTTCCAAAGATATTGAATTAGCACCCAAGGAGGTATGGCCTAGTGCTCAATGAGTAGGAAGAGAACTACAGGTCTCAGGTTCATATCCCAAGGCAATAACAATAGGTGATTTCTTCCTATATGTCAAAGCCTTGTTAGACAAAGTTACCTGCTATTTGAGCGGGCCTGGTGGAACAGTCGAGGTGAGCACAGCTAGCCCAGACACCACCGTTATAAACAAAAGATGATCGCTGGTTTTTGTTGCATCTTCAAGAACACCTGCCGCAAAGTGAATAGCCTCGTCTCTGTAAGGTAACTTGAATCAGACAAGCTTTGCTGTAAACCCATCCAAAGCAGGCTGCCGTCAACCTAATGACACATTTGCCTATTCCCGACAAAGTTCAATTCATGCATGCCTGTATCTGCCTGATCTAGATTTGTACTTTTTAATAAGATGATGAAGAGAGAGAATTCCTTTTGAAGCAGTGTTATCAAAAGAAAAACATCTCTAAGGTCTACTGGGACATAAAAAACAGCTCTAAGGTCTACTGGGACTTGAAGCGCAAGGTGTTAATAAAGCGTGGGCTTTAATGAAAAAAGGCTCATAGGAAGGACAATACAAATATATATGTTTAGTCCAAGACTAATAATTACAAGCACGAGTGACAAATATATGAACAAATAAATTGAAAAAAATTTAGTCCAAGACTAATAATTACAAGCACGAGTGACAAATATATGGACAAATAAATTGAAAAAAATTACAATAAAGTGATATATCAATGGGTTAGTGCCGCCTCTTCAGAAGGGGCTCATTGGCAAGGAAAAGTATGCCTTAGAGCGTTGATGACAACACTAAAGCGCACATTAAGCAAGGCAAAGCGCTCAACATGTTTTGAGCCTCGCTTTAAGGTTTAAACATGCCTGTGCCTTTGACAACACTGTTCTGAAGAAGTGCATTGTCTTTCAGAGAGCTAAAGAAAGTAGATTTACAAACTAAACATTTCAAGCTTAACTTTTACCTTCAGCTTCTATAATAAGTTTTCCTAGTTGGTCCTATTCTCTTATTGCAACTTTGGATCGTACGATTAGAATTTATTTGTTAATAACTGCAATTTCTCCAACAGTGGTGGAGTTAGAATTTTGAATGAGGATTGGAAGCCCTTATGCAGGAATAGGAGCAAAGGAAAATATCCCTAAGAGTTTAGAGTTTAATGTATGTTTGAATATAAGCTCTAGAGTGTAAAACATTAAATGGTTAGCTGTGCAACGCATCTCTGTACTATGACTCAGTTATGGATAGACCCCCTCTACTTTAAAATCACACTTACAGTCCTTGTTCATGGGATGTAAGTGTTTGATTATAAAATATAGGGGGTCTATCTATAATTGTCAGAGAATAGGGTGTTTCGTGTAGTTAACCCAACATTAAAATGCAAAAAACATTATTTGCTTTTGCTGTAGGCCTAAATTAAATATACTAAAGTATTCCTCTAACAACCTAATTGTTTTTTGGGTGAGGTAGTTACATTTTTTTATTTTTTTATTTTTTTTATTTTTTTTATTTTTTCTTTTTCTTCTTGCTTTTCCCCTTTCTATTACTTTTTGTTATATCTAGCAGACGATGAAGACGACAAAGAAGACTTTATTTTTTTTATTTTTTTTATTTTTTCTTTTTCTTCTTGCTTTTCCCCTTTCTATTACTTTTTGTTATATCTAGTTTATTCTGCGCATGAGTTTTTGAGACGAGGGTTCCCAGGAAACAGCCTTTCTACTTCTATGAGGTAGTGGTAAGGTCTGCGTACATTCTACCCTCCCCAGACCCCACTTGTGGGATTTCACTGGGTATGTTGTTGTTGTTGTTGTTGTACTTGAGAAAAATGTATGGTTATGTGCCACCGCAAGCATACATTCTAAGTGTGAATCTTACTGTCATCCATCAATACAGGTTTTCGTAAGTTTTTTGATGAGGTAGTTACATAATTCAACATGCTACTTGAGAAAAATATATGGTTATGTGTCACCGCAAGCATACATTCTAAGTGTGAATCTTACTGTCATCCATCAATAACAGGTTTTCCACATGCTTGATTCATGAAAAAAGTCATGCCCTCACATGTGGAGACGTGATGCAAACTTAAAGTAAAGAAATAACAACATTCCTTCTCTGACAACTTAGGTTTTTAAATGAGCTGGTCACACAATTTATTGATTTTCACATTAGCTTATCTAGTGCAATTGTAATTCCTTTATAAGGATACTAGTTATTACAACTATAACTTATGTGATGTTAGCAAAATCAATTGTTGTGTAGCAGTCTATGTTGTTGTATTGTATAAATCTTATCATTTTGAAGACACCTTCAACATCTGTTGTCTTTTTTGCTTATTCAGGTTGGATTTTGATATCATGTCTCCAATTACATTTAGCTCCCTTTTGGTTGCCAAAACAATTAATTTGATGCTAGGTCTCAAAACCATGTTTGGTTTCTGCTTTTTGGAAACTCCCAAACATATCTAACTTTTTTTTAATATCTAGGTTCCCATATTAATCTTTTTTTGGGCTTCTCAGCAGGCTGGACCTTGCAGCTTGAAAGGCCCTTCCCTCTTTTCTCTTTCTCTTTTTGCCTCCTTTCCCCTTCGATTTGGTCTATAGCCAGCAAGTGTTTCTCATTTTTTACTTTTCGGACATTTAGAGATGAGATCTTTTTTAACCCTTCCAATGAGCTCCCACCTTTTTGCTCCCTTGGTGACTCACTCAGAACCTTAAGGTTGGAGGTTGAGGGTAGCTTATTGCCTGAGCACCCTCTTGTCTAGAGATAAGATTAATAGCAAACAAAGATGTTTAGTTAATTCTTCTTGTAATTATAACTATATATATGAAAGTCTATCAACGTTTTTAGACTTTACTGATTATAACTGTTTCATGAGTCTACTGCTGTAGACAAATTGTCCAAGCATGGTAGCTAGTCCTTTTCTAAGGGCTCACTGGCAGAAATGGCTAGTTGATTGTGGATGTACTCAAAATTTCTTTTGTATTTTAATCATTTCCTTTTGTTAAGAACCTTTGAGATCTTCAGACTAATTTCTTCATTTCCCAGATAATGCTTCCGAGGCACATATTCAAGTCAGATACAATGTTTTGGAGATACCTATCAATCTCCCTTCTCAGAAACCTCCTGCAGATAAGCCAAATCCCAAACAAGGAATCAGTAAGTCTTTGGTTCAATTTTTATCAAGTGAGCAATTTCATCCTTATTTTGGTCTTCCTACTCTTACTGTTCCATTTATTTATGAATGTCACCCAAATATGGCAAATGTTTGATAAAGTTGAACAATGGATATTTGTATAGGAGATATTGAACATTTAAGATCTTTTGAATGGCCACATAGTTCTTGTTTCCCTGCTTGACTATTTCAAACTTTTATAGTAACATTTATTGACTTGAGCATTAAGTCTGATAATGCTCTAATTGAATGATATCTGTTAGCTTTCTATTTGGTGTAAAATTTGTTTGATCTCAAAGAAGCTATATCAGCCTAGTATCTTCATCGTCGAGGATTAATGCAGAACTTTTCTGAATTTATAGATCTATGATCCGCAAGTAGAAGCTTGTTTTGGTTGGTTATTGATCTACTGAATCTCCTTAAGAGAACTACTCTCAAGGCTCACAAATGAGTGCCTTGCTAACACAATATGCAAAACTTAATTGCAGGCCTGATGTCATGGAGCAGTGATAGTCAATATATTTGCACTCGCAATGATAGCATGCCTACTGTACTTTGGATATGGGACATAAACCATCTTGAGCTAGCTGCCATCTTAGTTCAAAAAGATCCCATCCGAGCTGCAGCCTGGGATCCCACATGTCCACGCTTGGTTTTATGTACTGGAAGCTCCCACTTGTACATGTGGACACCTTCGGGTGCTTATTGCATAAATGTTCCATTGCCTAAATTTGTGGTAATTGATCTGAAATGGAACTCCGATGGAAGCTGTCTTTTTCTCAAAGACAAGGAGTCATTCTGCTGTGCTTCTCCGGAGATACTGCAAGAATCCAGTGATTATAGCTCTGACGACTGATGCTTCCATCATACACCTTATGAAATTTATGGAGCTGAAATCTTTTGTTCGTCACACCTCCCAAAGTGAGCATCATTCCTAAAGGTGACAGCTTTGCTTGCTTATTCTTTTTCAGTTTGCGCTATTGAAATGGAAGAAGAGGTAATCTTAGGCTGTGATAATTGTTTATTTGCATTCCATTGGTGTATATTTGAGACTCAAAATAGTTGGAGGGATTTTAGAATCCAGATTTGTAACATTATCTCCAAATAGATAGGTCAAAGGGTGTACCTTTGCTTATGCTGGAGATTAAATTTTAATGTACTGATACCTTTTTTCTAGTTAATGTGCAACGCCTAAAGCACAACTATTGCCAACTTGCAATGAAGCGTTTCATCCCATCTCTAAAACATATAAGTTTCTTTGCTAGCTTGTAGCGCCTTGACTTAAGTTTCAACTTGTAGGATTGAGTTAGGTTACGACTTACGAGATATCTGCTACTACATCTTAAGATTTGTTCATCTATTATGATGGAAGATGGTGTAAATAATAGTTGGTTCGAAAACAAGCCCCAGCTCACTGTGAACTGAACTAATGAAATTTGGGGTACAAACAATTTTAAGTGGAAATATTGGTTAGCATTTTAGACAATTTCCACTTTTTGTGGATTTCAGGAAAAAGTGAATGTAGGACAAGATCTGCAGTTTAATAGCCCAAAAATACAACCGGGAAAATTAACTCTTTGATCTTCTCCTATTGTTGGAGATGTATATTGGAGTAATTAAAATCACATTACTTTTTTCTGATAGTTTCCCATTCACAGAAGAAATGATTTTCTAGTTCTTTACAATTTTTTAAAATTGTTTCTACAAAATATATTTGTTTTTATGCATAAAAGATTTTTGTTTTTACAAAAAGAAATCTGGAAAATTTTTTTTTTTATTCAAGTTGTAAATGAGAGATTTCAATTCTTTATAGCAAATTTAATCCGCTGGATTGTCTGCTACAGTTCACAAGCACATGTGTTAAACAAATCTTCCTACTAGGATTAAAGCTTTTGCTAAAATTTGGATAAAAATTTATGAAACAACCTACAATTATAGAATTCTTACGTCATATTTGACTTTCAAAATTTTGAGTTAATTTAAATTTTAACTAGTAAATATACCTGCGTTTTGCACGGACATAAAATGATAAATAAAATATTAGCATTGTATAATCTATGAAATTAAAAAACTCTCCATCGATTAAAATTCTCTGCCAAACTTTAACATAAGCTACACTGATTTGAAGTAAAAACATATTTATATATCAATTTTCCATATATACTCTCTTCAAAGTGAAAGTTTAAACTTTAGATGTAATATACGATGTAGTATCTAGTTTCATCTTATTGAAGAGACTCTTTCACACTATTACATTGCTTAAGAAATATATGTGATTAAAAATTATTAATTAGTAAAACTGTTTGCCCTCCTTGACTAATATAAAGATATAAGAAAATATTAATTGTTAGACTAAAATAAAATATAACTAAGAAAAGTTCTACGATTATGATAATGCTAAGCATAAAACTAAAAAACTTTAAGCAGTTAAATATTAAATTGTAGGCGTGCTATTTAAATTTTTAAAATTTATCTTTCAATTTTTCTATAAAGACATATATCAATTTTATGATATTTTAGTATTATATGCTTTTTGCAATTGAATGATATTTCTATTCATTTATTCTTACATGGAATGGATAATAGTATAGAAGAAAAATAATTCTATAATGTTTAACCTTTTTCTACAATAAAAATTCATTACGAAGCTAGGCAAAATCAATGAGAAAAAGTTGTGTAAGTATTAGTTACAATATTTTTGAGAATTATATTTTTTTCATTGTATTAAGGATTAAAAATAGCCAAATTTTACTAACAAATAAGTCAGTAATTGTATTTAAACATGATTAGTAGTTAAACATTAGTTGCATTTCTTGAAATTATTCATTAATTTATCCAATCGATAACATTATATGAAGGGAGAATTATAGGCTAATATTTATTAACCACATATAAAATAATATTAAAATATTTTAAATATAGCTTATAGACGGTGAATACTTCAAATAAAATTTACCGATTTCAAAAAATTTTTGTAAGCTTTTATTCTTTCATATCCTAGACTATAAATTCTCAGTTAACAAAATCACAAAGTAAAGTTAAAACATGTTACTAAAGGCAAATAATAATTTCACCATTTCATGATCAACCGTACAAACCACTATTATAATTTATATATATATATATATATATATATTTCTATAAATACTCCAATCCTTCTCTATTAGACACATTATTAGTCATTATTTTTTTCATAATATTTAAAATTTATATAAGTTCTTAATTCTTAAAATTTAGCATCTTTGTAAATTGTTTTTTCCTTGAAGTATGATTGAAAGAATTGAAATTGTTAGATAGTTATTATTTGTTGAGGACTTTTTAAAAAGAAAATATTTTCAAAATTTAGGTATTTGTTTTACATGCATGCACACACACCTTATTAAATCTTCTTATGGTTAACTAATATGCTTGTCACATATTATTTGACATAGCAAAGCGGAAAAAAAAAAAGAAAAGAAGAAGAAGAATGTTTTATTGAATAAGAAGTAACTTTTAAGCAACTGAATAGAATTTATTTGTAAAATTAAAATTTACATATTTTTAAAATATAATGTTTTTCAAAATATATACACATATGAAATATATCAATTAATTTTGGATGCAATATTTATATATTTATGATAACTTGAGAATCTGCTACATTTTCTTTTGTATTTTTTTGAATTTCTTAGCGCATATTTGAATTGACATTTTTAAGTATTTTAAATTCAACATAATTACTAACTACTTTTGTAGTGATAAAAAATAATTCTGAAAACTTGTTTTTAAGTATCACAATAAGTCCAAAAATTATAAGTTAAAGTTTCTTAAATTATTACTTTGGGCTTATAAGCAAAAAAGAAAAAAAATTGAGACGAGGGTTCCAGGAAACAACCTCTCTACTTCTATGAGATAGTGGGCCTGCGCACATTCTACCCTCTCCAGACTCCACTTGTGGGATTATATGTTGTTGTTGTTGGCTTATAAGCAAAAAGTTGTAAGCCCAATAAAAGAATTTATAAACATCTAAATAATTAAATAATAATTATTTTATATTATATTCTATAAATATTTAAATTTTCTTTTTTTTTTATTTTTCATATTGAATTATGAGATTCAATTTCAATTATTAATGTTTAATATGGAATTTTTTATTTTTTTTTTTGAAAAGCTTGTTTTTTGTTTTTTAGCGTGAAATTTAATTCTATGAAAATACATGTTCTACATAAAAAGAAGGTAACTCATGTAAATTAATGTGGGGACCCATGTACCTGTATTTAAGATCCTTCCACTTTTTTAGAGGCAAAATTTGTGGAGAAAAAAATAGTTACTCCAAACATTAATACTACCTAAAGAATCAAGTAACACTATTTATTTGATTCAAAACAAATAAAGAATGATCGAAATAAAAATTATATTACCTAATACTATTTTTTGAGATGTGTTTACTTACAATTTTTTATTTTCTAATAAAGTATAACAATAAATATTCTAATTCTTACTTTTCATCAATTCAATAAAAATCAGTTTGTAATATTAAAAACTGAAAAATATATATCTCAAAAAAGAGACGAACGAAATGATCCGAATATCCATGTCGTTCTTATAATCAAACAAATATAAACAACTTTTCATATTTAAAAAATATAAAACCTTCTTTTGAAGAGTTCTCCACGTAAATCAAACAAACTCAAATAATAACAATAATGATAATTCTTTTTTTTAAAAAAGGAAGTGTTGGTTTCATGGAGAAATAATCACATAGAATTTTTTTAAGAGTGAATATAAATTTATTTATTTTAAAAAAATTGTATGTGCATAATAATAAGAATATTTTGTGAAAAAATAGTCGCACAAAAATAAATCAGAAAGTGATTTGTATTAAAAAAACATGTGTTTTTTGAATTATATAAAAAAATACTACTTCCTAAATTTTAGCAACTTCATTTGTAGTTGGAGTTATCTCGTAGGAGCATTATAATTCAAAATTACTACTTCCTAAATTTTAACAACATTATTTGTAGTTGCAGTTATCTTGTAGGAGCATTTATAATTCCACAAAAATAGTTCCGTTGAAAATTGTCATTTTTTTTTTCTACGACACTTCATGAGCCATTGTAAATAAAAAAAAATACCTATTATATAGTTTTGTTTCAATGTGCCAAGTGAAAGTTCTTTGTTCCTTTGATCGTAAACAATGTCTGATCGTCTTTTTCAATGTCATCATTGTTAACCGAATTAAAGATATGATTTACGATTTCAGACAAACAAAGTCGCTACAGTGATTTCAAGTGAGCAATAATCGAGGAAAAGAAGGAATTGGTGGAATGTTCAATTGGAGTCTATAGTTACTGCATTCAATGAATAGAGAGTCATCATGGTGATGTTAATGAAGAAATGGGTTTGAAAAAACCTATTAAGAGTTTGAAAGAACGTGAGTGTTCACATTGTTTGAAAGAATGCGACTTGTCAACCGATACTTCTTTTGATTTTTTAAAACTGAAAAAAGAGAAAAATTAAGAGAGTGTCACCCCACTTTTATATATATATATATAAAAGAGAGTTCTACAATCCTCTTTTATATATATATATATATGATTCTTTGTCAGTAAGATATAAGTAGTTAAATTTTGTTAGTAATGTATTAGCCTTTTTAATTTTGAATTAATGAAATGTGAAATCAATGGAAATTTTAAATTTAACAATATTTTGTTTGCGTTTATAAAATAAAAAGTACCAAAAAAAAAACTTTGCATACTTTTGCTCGTAAGAGCTAAATGGCCTTTAAATGTCAAATATTAGTATACATCTCTCTAGACCCCACTTGTGGAATTTCACTAAATATATTATTATTGTTGTTAAATACATATATAAAATCACCTCATAGAAATCTTAAAAATTTGAGATAAATATTTCCCTCACAGTGGTTTAACTTGTATCATGTATTAACCTCTTTAATACTTTTTTCTTTGTTTCAATTTGTTTGACTTGATTCGGATTATTAGGATCAATTAAATAATGTTTTGTGCAAATCTAAACATAGAATCTTCGAAAAAAATTAAAATAAAATTTACATATTTAAAAATTACATAAAAAAATAAATCATAATAGTTAATAATTTAAAATATTTTTAAAAAATTATAATAAAATAAAATATGTGGATTCTTTTCATAGAAAATCACTCAATTATATGATTTTTCATAAAAAGTAACTTCACTGTGGATTCTTTTCATAGAAAATCACTCGACTATACATATTTTGCTTATAAAATCTTTCAACTTATTTAAATAATTTTTTTCAATCAAATTTGTATAATTTTTATAAAAAAATTATCTTTTAAATCCTACCCCACAAAAATTCATTTATTTTGTAACAAATTAAGAAGGCTAGAAAATGATTTATAAACTTGGAAGCATAATGTTTCATCCTATCCAAGCCAAGAAGATAGGTTTATATGGATAAGTTTTCCCCTATTTTGTGAAGAAGTTCCAGCTAAGGCAATTGCAAAAGTATATAATTGCAATTCCATATATGAGAGGAGGGGGACATTGTTGCACTTTGCATGTGATAGTGTTTTTCCAAGAAAACTTGATCCAACAAAGTAAATAATAAAAGAAGAAGCCAGAAATAAGCAAACTATAGTGCAATGGTCCACTTAAATGATTGACTTATTTGAGAACATGATTTTCTACTCATTAATTTTTGCCATTAGGATTTTGTTTTCCTATCCTTTCACATCTTATAAATAACTTTTTTCAAATTTTATATTTCCTAATATCTAAAATCTAATCGATTTTTAGATATCAATTATATTTGTGTTTAATATATTTTTTAGATGAGGATTTTCTGGAAACAACATTTCTATCTCTATGAGGTAGTGATAACGTCTACTTACATTTTACCTTCTCCAGACTCCACTTGTGGATTCTACTGGATATGTTGTTGTTGTTTG
>DF370385.1:2509-12877 GCA_000787875.1 Solanum virginianum
ATCCGACCTCGAATTTGCCATCGGAGCATGGAAAGATACGTTATGCGCATATCTCTCCTCTAGGGGTATTTTGATAATTTTATCGGGTGTTATAGGCCACTCCTAGGGTACCCTCTCGATGAATGATGTGATTATCGTTGCTCGTCTCTCAAATTTTTCATAATTAATTTGAGTCGATTACTTATGGTTTATAACCATCTCAATATAATACATAAATTCTCCTGAATAGTGTTAAACCAAGACTTAGTTTAACATTGTTTGAACTAATCCCTTTGGAGAATATACCTTTCTTTACCATCTTTGATGACAGACGAGCTTATTATATAATGATTTTTGCGTTCCTCATGCATCAAGCAAATTTGATGAAAATTATAGGTTCTCTACTATTACAAAAGTTACATAAGTATATGTAATAATTAATGACATGTAAAGTTCAACACAAATAGTATGTATTAACCTGTAAGTCACATATGAGTTTACATGTCTAATAGATATAGTATCTATAAACATATTTTTTTTAAGGAAGCACATATGAGTACTTAACATTCAACTTCAAAAAATTCAATAATAATCTGAAAAATGGTCAACAAATAAATTGTAATTTGATGATCCATAAATTATTTTATTTTTTTATTGATGTTCTATTAATTATTTTTACATGAAAATTGAATTATGAGAATTGTCATATTATCTACATATTAAAGCAATAAATAATAATTGACTAGATTTTATCTGAAAAATGGTCAACAAGTAAATTGTAATTTGACGATCCATTTATTTTATATTTTTATTGATGATCCATTAATTATGTTCACATGAAAATTGAATTATGAGAATTGTCATATTGTCTACATATTAAAGCAATAAATAATAATTGACCAAATTTTAATTTTTTTAAAAAAATGTCCAAATATAGGGAATAATATTGTTATATTTTCAAAAGAGCATATTCAACATATCTGGTCATATTAATTGTATCCTCATCTATATTAAAAAATATTTTCTATTTTATTAATTGAATCATCTATATATACACCTTAATATTTCACCCCTTAACGCATTTCTTTTCATCTATCATTCAGGAGATCTGTTTTTGAATAAAACAATTTCTCTATAAGTATTTCACCCCTTAACACATTTCTTTTTTTTTCTATCATTCTGGAGATCTGTTCTTGAATAATTTCTTTCTCTATATCTTCACATGGCATCGTCATATCACGAAGTGAACACATGTCGGGAAATAGTTCCCTATGTGCCAAATATTAGTAGTGCTCAAGCAGCGGTATGTTTCCTTCTAACTAAGATTAGTCTATTAAATTTTTTTATTTGTTACTTTAGATGCATAAATATATCATTTGAGCAATATCGTTCTCCAATTTTTATTTATTTTTACCTAATTATTCTTTTTCCGTTGCCAATCACTTTGTGCTGATAATTTGAGAAAGCTAATGAGTTTTCTACAACACTCATTAGTCAATTAATTTGTTGAAAATAAGTTACAATGGGAAAATTCATACAAAAGAGAATCATTTTTTTAAAATTTTTTGTTTCTTTTGTAAATAATTAATAGTTATATGTATTATTTTACAGGTTCAACAAAATAATCTCTACAACACAAAAGTCATTCTAGCACCCACTCTAATAACAAGTCAACAATTAAAAGTAAGATTTCTACAACTCAATTTACTAACCTTTTTTCTTATGCTTGATTCATTAATTTTCCTATGTTATCTTTAATTTTTTGTTAATTTTCCTCCTTCATTAGAAAATTGAGACATTTATTTACACTTGATGTTGGTGGCATTTGGAGTTCTTCCTCATATAATTTTCTTAAAAAGTATATAGAAAACTTAAGTTATATATCTAGATCATAGATTTTCTCTTACTAGAAATTTATTTATTTTCTACATTTTTAGTTCTACCAGCCAAACATGGTGTATCTTATCATTTGTGTAAGGATTGGAGCATATTTGCGACTCATATATTTAAAACAAGCTCTTTTTTAGTTCTATTAGCCAAACATGGTATCTTATCATTTGTGTAAAGATTGGAGTATATGTGAGACTCATTTTTTTAAAACAAGCTAATCAACTCTACTTTATAATGTTGAGGAGTATATCTTGTCATTTTCCTTAAATTTTATATTAAATTGAAGTCAATGATTCTAATTCTACCCATATTAAAAATATGTTTTCCCTTCTAGATGGATATCATGAAATCCATTATAATACTAATTAATGCAAAATAATAAGAATCAGATTGATAGTTGATGTAATAAAATCTGTAAAAACTACAACTCTATATTTAAAAATATTTTACTATAGATTCTCAATTTTTTTTTCATTTATAGTAACAAAATATTAACATTTTTTATGTGCAGAGTGATGCTGGAACTATAATAGAACCCAAAAATCTGGTTGGGAGGAATAAAAAGTTAGTTACTACCAGAGTCGTAGCAAATACTTTTGTTGACTTTGTAATTGTACCTTCTAAAGGTGTAGCAAACTGTTACACCATTAAACTAAAAGAGTCCATTTGATTATTAAGATTTTTTTATGTAAAAGCTCTAATATTTATTAAATGTTTTTACCGTAACATCGCTTGTCTATGTATTTTATTAATATTATTAGAGTTAAAAATTAATAAACGATACCTAATATAACATAATATGAAAAGTTAATTCTAAAAAGATACTATTCTTATAGTTAAAGATTGTAAGAGGATGTTTATTATGTGGAGAGGTCAAACTATTTAGTTATTTTGTTATTGACTCAAATAATAGAATGAAGATGAGGCAAGTGATCCTTACGGACTTAATCACAAATATTATGGCATGCTACATGGATGGAAAGCTGAAAGGAGACAACGTCAAAATGGAAAATGTGAAACGGTAAGGATAAGTTCCTTTATTATTTTATTTAAATGTCGAGCCTCACTACTTTCCTTAGATATAGTGATATTTATCTTTTTATCGTTTACGTTATTGTTCCAAAGGATGGTTTTAGAAGTACCTTGGATATGTTGGTAATTTGGATTAACTGATAGTCATTTTCAAGAAAATGCTAACTTCGTTTCACCTATTTTCTCTTTTATTCTTCATTTAAACAAAAAAAATTAAGGTTTCATTTCTTTTGAGTGCATTAGAAATTATCAAACATGTTTCTCTTGAATTTCATTTTTAATTTTTAATATGGTGATTTTAATAACTTTGAAATTTAATTACTACATGGAAATCTAAGAATTTTTTTTGGGTTGCAGTTTTATTTTCATGAAAGCAAACGCAATGTGTTTCGATCTGTTGGAGAGGTAAGAAGACATATTTTACAAGGTTTTGAATACTTGCAGGTAGAAGTTCATCATGAAACTCATGAAATAATAGCATTGATGGTAAGTTATTACATTATATGCAGTTTCTTTGATAATGATAGGTGGTTTTATCATTCTTCTAGGAATAAAGAAATACTTATTAGAGAGTCGAAGCGTTTGGTCAAGCTACTAAGAAAAAATGAATACTTTTAATTATTATAGTGGTTACGCTTTTAGAAGTTTCTTACTTTTTGAAAGTTTGGTTGAGCACTAAATATTGCTCTAATATTGATCAAACTACTTTTCTCAAATTGATTATGCAAACTCATATGAATTTACTACTTTTAATAATTATATTTTTGAAAATCACTTCTAAGTAAAAGAAACACTTTCAAAATATTTTAGGTAGGATAAAGGTTAAACCGCATTAGATGATATGTTTGAATTTTTGCCTTAAGTTATTTCTAGACGAAATTATTTTCATTGATTGAACTTCATATCACCTCTAGGTAACAATATTAACTTTTAGTCTCATGTTAAGGTGCCATTATGATAAAATTATTCCTACAAAAATTTTCTTATTAAATTTAAAGGTTGGGGATGTCGCAATGAAATCCAAGAAAAGAAATAGAGAGTCTTCAATCCCAGAGAGGAAATCTATAACAAAGAAACAAAAAAGCAATGGACATCACTATTATGACAAGAGTGCAACTAAAACATTTCTTGATGATGCATGGAACAACCTCATGAATTTGGATAACAAACACAATGACCAGGTAACTCATGTTAATATATGTATTGGATAGTAGTAGTTCAAAATCTACACAAACAAAAAAAATAGATATTTGCAACACATAACTTTTGTTGCTAAACAAAAGCTCATCATTCTATTTATTGAAGGAGTTTGTTTAGAATCGTGAGCCTTATATTTCTCTAACTTGGTCAATGTATTTATGAAAATTAAGCATCTATGTTTTTTCAAACTTTGAGAAATTTGACGTTATGTATTTCTTTTAGATATGATAGATTCAATCCACAAGATGAAGTACGCAATATCGTCCATGGACGTATTAATGAAAAAGAGATTGTTCCATGCAAAAATATCGTCATTGCTGAAGAAAATGGTGAACAAGATGACGACGATGAAGAATTGAGTCATAGCTTGTTAAAGAGGAAGTAGTTGTTATATGATTTTCACATTTTGAAGATCTCTAGGCGCACCCTTATACATTCTATATGTTTACAAGAATTTTTTAAATAGTATGCTTACACCTTTTATTGTTATGTTTTTTTTATAATTTATAGAACATCAATATTGTTTCTTTATTTATTAAGTCAAGTTTAGATCTTATTTATTAGCTTCATCTTGATAACAAATGTATTTCTATAAATGCTTATTTCACTTAGAACACATTTCTTTCTCTTTATTGAAAGATGATCTTCGATATTCCTATTAGAAGGATCAATTTTCACTCTATATTAATGGAAGTTAATTTTGTATTTTTAAAATACTCATAACATGTCACAACCCGATTTCTCAGGCCATGATGGCAATTACCATAGCTTGTTAATAGGCAAGCTGACCCATAACCCAAAACTATAAGTAGTGGGTATTTGGGGGCGACTAATAGAGGCTAAAAAGCAATATTATAGAAGGATGAAAACAAAACCTAACTGAAAATATATAAATACAAATGCACAAGAAACCCTCCAAGAATCCGAAAGTCACTAGTACAGAGTTGCTTGATCACGCTCAAGTTACACCTCCCAATGAAGTTATAAGTGGTCGTTGTTTCAAATATAGAACCTAACAATGGTTAGGGTTGATTCCACCAGGAATATGGTCTAAACTTGGAGTAATTAAAGTAATTTAAAGGAATTATACAACTTATTCCCAAAAATGGGGGATTTATGTTGTAAAAAATAATAACTAAAACCTATCCTATGGAAAATTTGAAAGCAAGTGTTACTGATTGAGTGAAAGAAATAACTAGGATATTATTTTCCCATGAATTCTTTACGTAGTGTAACCTAATAATATATAATTGTCACTAGTGTGTAGCATATAGAACTATTAAATTATGTTTACCTTGTTCCTTGGGCCAGCAAATAGGTATGCAAATTGGCTGTCTACAAGTGTCGTATTACCAAACTTTACCTTGGTCCCAGTACAACCATCCGTTGGGCTATTCAAGTTGATTAGATGAGAGTACTTAGATTGAATCTTGTTATTTATCTCTTATTCTATTCATTATGACCTTGGGCCAGCGAGTAAGAATAAGGATATTTCTAACATTTATAACTGTTAAAAAGTAATAAAATAAGGAATTAACTAATACATGCATACACAATTTTCAAGAATTACAAATTATTTGGTTTTTACTTCTTTAGTTTTACATGGTTCCCACGACCCTAGTAGTGGATTTAGCTAATTATGCTTGTCGTAGATGAAGAAATCATGTTATATGTTTGCATAATTAAAACACTTACAACAATGAATTTAAGAATGTAAAATTTAAAATCTTCACGTAAATTGCAGTATCAAGATCCGAAGATAAGCACAAAAAATATCAACTCAAAGTGTTAGAGTCTGTATTTTTATGCATTGGAACCATTACGAAAATTTGGGACCAAAGTGGTATTATTGGAAAATTTGAGACTAGAGTGACATTATTAGTAAGTGCAATTTATAAAAATTGGAGTCTAGAAGAGACTTAATGTGCCCCACTTTGATTGCGTTAAAGTATGGTTGGTACAAGTGTGGAGGGGTGGGGCCACTTCTTGGTCTTTATATACATAAGACCTTTATCTTGATCCCAAAGAAAATTCCACACTTAGAAAAAAATTCAACAAGAAGAGAACCATACCTGAAGGCTCTCGGGGTTACTGTAGCAATTTCAGTAATTCACGTTTTTTGATTCTAAAATTATTTTAACGCTACAAGCTTGGTATATTGAGTTCCCTAAGCAGCGTGGAGGTGTTGGTTGGCCAAGAAAATTCCTTGTTCTTCGACTTTGGCGATTTGAATCCATTTAAGGGGGTTTAAAAGGTATGGTGAATGTTAGTCTTATTTTATGTAAAATAAAGATTGTATGTATGTTGGTGTATGTTAGGTTGAAAGAAAATCTTGAAAAGATAGCATGTTAAAGTGAATTGTGAATAAGGAGGTTAGGGTCAAAAATTGAGATATGTATGTATGTAGCGTTATATTGTTTAAAACTATGAATTTATGTTTAAATAGCATGAAAATGATCCTTGTGGGGTGAAAGAGGTATTAGAAATTGGTTATATGTATATTTGATGTTTGGCCGAAATTGGAGTCCATGTATGTAGTTAAATGTTATGTTGTAGCGTTAGGAGTATATGTTTGACGTTTAGTTGATGTAATATGGTTCTTGGAATATAAAGGAGTGTTTGAATATGATATATATGTATGTATATATATATATATAGTATGCTACCCTATTTTTGTAGTTGCAACGAAATGAGGTTCTTTAGTGAATTTGTTGTAGTAATGGTATTTGAAGCACTTGTTGGTGTTATTGTTGATGTTGTTATTATTGTGTTGATTATTTAGAGCTAAGGTGGATTCTCGGGGTGGTTTATTTTAAGGGGAAAGTGCTGTCAAAATTTTTATGAAATTAGGGGCAAATTTGGAATTTAAGGCACAAAAAGGCCTTTAGCTAACCGTTGGCGTTATTGTGATATGTTGTAGACGTTGGATATTCGGAAGCATAAATTGGTTTGGCTTTGCGTTGGGATTAATTGGAGAAGGAATTGAGGTATGTAAAGCACCCCCTTTCCTTTGGCATGATTTAGTTAAATGTAGGTTACGTTATGAACCTCGAAAGAACGCTATCCTTGAAATCCGAGCTTATGTATGGTCCATCTTTGTTCCTTGGTACTTTTATGCAAATTGTCACAATAATGACTCTTATGTTTTTTTTTTGAAAGTTCTAAGTCTGCTCTTTTGTTCTCATGTTCTGGTAAATTCTCCTATTCAATACAGTTATAATTTGTCAAGCTGAGTTAGTTCACGAACTGTTAGTCATTTTTTTGGATTCGTTTTGTCCTGTTAGTTATCCTACTTTATCAGTACTTCAAATCACTCCAGGCCTTTCTAGTTCAGGTGTTTGCGGATTCATTTTGTCCTGTTAGTTATCGTACTTTATCAGTACTTCAAATCACTCCAGGCCTTTCTAGTTCAGGCATTTGTTTCTTGACTTAGTTTGCACTTACATACAGAATACAAATGTCTATTTCTGTTGTCTCACCATCCAAGTTTGGTAACTTTGATGAGGAAAAATAATCTTTCTTAGGTGATTCACTTTGTAAATCATCTTCACATGGAATTCACAGGGTCACAATTTTAGATTCATTTGAAACTAGATACTTCTTAAAGCCACAAGATGAATTTATAACTAAGACTGGAACAAAATGAAACAGAAACTATTGTTATTTAAAGGACTAGATTAGGAGAGGTAAAGTTTTTTTTTATGATAAAAGAAGGCTAAGAATTTAGATCCATACTAACTAGCTGAATTTTAAGTCATAAATGACAAAATAAAGAAGACTAACCAACAAGTTAATACACTTGATGCCTTACTATGGACAACTGCACAGGAAGCAAAATCAGCAGCCATATCTCAAATCAGTTCAAACTTGAAAGATACAGCAGACCAGTGGAACAAGAAATGCAAACGAAAAGTCCAAACCAATTTTTAGTCAAAACTAGACAATTCCATAGATTAAAAGTAAATCATTTTTTAGGTGAGACAATGCTAAAAGTTCACTACTATTCAAAATCTATAACTCTCACACCAGGAATCTCTAAACAAAATGGAATGAACAACCAACAAATGTAGACTAAAAGAAAACTCTTAGGCTTTCCTTCGTGACTCAATCTAACAATACTCATTTCAAAGAGCTTGGCTACCGATCTATGGGTTAGATGTATGAATATGAACTTGAGCACTGATTTACCCTCTGCAACAAAGAAAACTCCAGACACATCAACTTATCAGCATCATCTAATCAACTATACAGAAACCAAAAATGGAACAGTTCGAGTATCGATAAAATTAAGTAGTTTAGAGGAAGATATTACCTATATCTGATTACTTCGAAAACCCTTTCGTAATTTCTCATAGGAATTTGTATAACTTAGGATAAGTATGTAGAGTATTCCGTTCTGTTACGTGACCTTGTTAGATGGAAGGAAAAAAATATTATAAGTCTCGGAAGATTTTCATTTCCTTGTAAATTAAGCCTAAATATACTTTGTGTTCATTCTTGGCCATTCTTATGAATAATTAGTTATATCCTTAGCTCTTGTGTCTTTGATATCCATAAATGGTAAGAGTTTGAAGAGAAATTGATTAATTTGAAAGACTTTATGTTCTAATTGTTCCAAAAATATAAACGCTTATAACCTTTGATAACAAGCCCAAATTACCTTGAAAACTATTTTGAGACCTTCCATAGCAGTTTGTATGATCTAGGTTAAGTAAGTTCCTCCTAAGTCAGGTTAGTTCGGGTTTCCATCAGTCATAGGACCCACAACACTCTTTTTGGCAAATCTTGGAAATTTTTCAAAAAAAAAAGAAGAAGAATTTGGAATAAATAATATGTTATTTTCGAACATGAATATTTTACTACTCTTTTGGAATTTTTGATAACGATTTTCTGCATATGATTTCTCACGACTCTATTCGTGCGTATTATGATGTCTTTGACCAGTTCTAGGGCCGGTTGCTATCGTACGGATATGTTATATATATATGTTCCGATGTTGACATTATGCCTGGGCACGACTCGTGGTTCGAGCGGTCTAGAACATATCCTTTTTGGACGTGACTCATGGTCTGAGCAGTCCAAGAAATATTCTTTATGGACATGACCCGTCGTCCGAGCAGTCCAAGACATATCCTTTGTGGATGTGACTCATAGTCTGAGTAGTCCAAGACATATCCTTAGTGAGTGTGACTCGTGGTCCGAGCAGCCCAAGATATATCCTTAGTGGACGTGACTCGTGATCCGAGCAGTCAAGGACATATTCTGGGTGGACGTAACTTGATAACCCGAGCGGTCCAACTTTTGCACTATATCATTTCTGTATTAGGATTTGTGAGTACAGGGATGCCTAGCTCACTTATCCTAGGCCTGATATGTGACAGAAATTTTGAAGGTTTGAACATTCTGGTAAGATGCTGTGGTATGGCGCGAGTTTGGGGGTCGCCGTTATTTCTGTACGTTATGCATAAATTTGGTATTCTAAAAAGAAACATTTTGATGCTTGTATATGCGTTTGACTTCCATACTTTCGTTTCTCATCATTACCCGGTTTGTATTTTGGAAAATAAGCATTTTAATATTCAGGTTATGTTTTAAATTACTATGATTATATTTCAGTTACTACTCTAATTTACATTCTGTACACTCTGTTTCACATATTCGATACATATTTCATACTGACCCCCTTTGCTTCGGGGACTGCATTTCATGCCCGCAGGTACCGATGTACAGAGTATCAAGCCACCAACTTAGGATCTCTGACTATCATTTGAAGTGCTCCTTTTGCTTCGAAGCAAATACTTAGTATATATACACTTGCTTCCCTATTTTGTATTTATGTATATTTGAGGGTATGACGGGGGCCCTGTCCTGTCTTCTGATTCTGTTAGTATAGTTAGAGGTCTGTGGACGCTTGTGCGTATGGGATATGTCAGTTTGTATGTCTATGTATGTATCTTGTGTATTTTGGGTAGTTTAACCACGGCGTTGACCTTGTCGACCCGCATGTATAGATGTATATATGTATATATGTTGTGTACTGGGACTTTTTTGTATGCAGAATTTGGGTATTTAATAAAACAAAGAAAACTCTGCAAAATTTCTGTAAATAAGTTAGCTATTATAACTGGAATCTGGCTTAGTGTTTATGTATGGGTGTCCCAATCGGGCACTTGTCCCGGCCCATGGGCTGGGTCATGACAGAAGTGGTATCAAAGAGGTTCATCCTCAGAGTGTCCACAGACCGTGTCTAGTAGAGTCTTGTTTATC
>DF370381.1:781-11786 GCA_000787875.1 Solanum virginianum
CATATATTTCCTTTACTTGCGATTACCAAAAATATTTAGTAACTTAATCTTGAAAGAGTACACTTGTACCTATAACATATCCATATCTTATATTCCCCAATCTTAATAATGATTTCTAAATAAAAGTTTTAATTCTCCAAAAGTACACTTAATTGTCAACCACCTCGCAAATGATACTAATGACTTCAATAGCTAACCATGATACCAAAGTACAAATGTACGGGCTCTAACAATAAAACTGGAGAAAGTCTTTCCATGTGATTTCTTCAATGTGATGGAGCATCTCCCGATCCATCTTGTAAAAGAAGCCTATCTTGGTGGTCCTGTTCATACACGGTGGATATATCCATGTGAAAGATAATGCTTATTCTTACATAAATAATTAAATCTTTGTATAATATAATCATTCGTTAATATATTTACATTCTTACATACATACATATAGAAAAATTAGAAGCTGCAAACGATCAATTATGCAAAGGGGAGAGATTGAAGGGTCAATTATGAAAGTTTATCTTGGCAGAGAAACTGGTGATTTCTACTCCTTTTACTTTGGGGATGAAGTCCCTTGTAGGAGTAATAGACCAATTCGCAATGATGAGGGTGATAGTGATCCTATGTTTCCACCTATTTCAATTTTAATCAATGTGGATGAGGATCTAAAAGGCGTGGTAGATGAAGTCTCACTCGTATGGAATACCAATCAGTTACAGCCCATATTTTCCTTAATTGTCCTGAAATTCAGTCATATGTTGAGTAAGTGTTAAGTTATGTTAACTTTAAATTATAAAGTTAAAATTGAGAACTAACTCAAAATAAAATGTTTGTATTTGTCAATAACAGCTTGTTTATAAACACATAGAGTAACGAAGCTATATATTCAAGATTTTCAACATGGTTAAAAAGTTATGTAATTGTGTAAGGTTAAATATATTAAATCGATAAGTATAACGTATTCACTTTATACCTAATTGTATTATCTTTAGTACAATATCTAGCTTTATGATGAATACTCAAACATCGAGTATTCATCATTTATGAGAGAAATCGCACTCGGGCCTGATTCTTAAGTTGATACACTCCATAAGTATTGTGTCAATGATTTTAAGTTTCAAACTGAGGAAGTTTCTACGCACAAAAAAATCAATAACAGTGGTATGTATGTTCAAGGTGATGTTGACGATAATGACCATACTATTGAATATTTTGGTGTCATTCAAGAGATTGTTCAATGAAGATATTTAGGCTGGCATAAGAAAAATATCATATTGTTTCGGTGTAACTGGTTTGATCCATTATAAAGAGGCACAAGGGTGGACCAACAACATAACATTATATAAGTTAAACACACCAGACTATACACAAGTTATTACCCTTTTATCATTGTCCAAAATGCTAAGCAAGTCTATTATGCTTCATATCCATTGCATAGAGTTAAGGCTGATTGGTGGGTTGTTATTAAGACAAAGCCTGTGGGAAGAATAGAAATTGAGAATGTGTTAGATGTGGCATACCAAAATAATATCACACTTGTTCAACAACAAGTTGATGTTGAGTTGGAAGCCACACTAAAACATCCTCAATAAATACTAAAAGAGGTCTCTAATGATGAGCTTGTAATACCAAACATTAACGAACAAGTAAATGAGAAATATGAATCATTTGAGGAGGAGGAAGAATTGGTGGATAATAAAAATGAAAAAAGTGAGGAGGAATAGAGCGATACGTTATAACTAGCATGTACATAATTTATTATGCTAATATTAAATTTATTTAATTTTTTTATATATTCAATTATTACTTTACATACAGATGTCATCTGGTGGTGATGTTCATAGATCTCGAGATCATCTTGGGGTAAGCAGTTCTAGTTTGGGCAAGCAGAAAAAGACTATGACATGTATTTGTCCTGATGATATTCTAGGATATATTTCCATCATAGACCTCGAGATCCTCTTGGGGAAAACAGTTCTAGTTTGGGCAAAAAGAAAAAGACTAGGATATGTATTGATCCTGAGGATATTCCAGGACATATTTCCTCTGCCCCCGATCTCCCTAGGCGCACAACTACTTCTCCTACCATTGAGGTTGTTCCGTTTGGGACTATGGATCCTCTGACTTACCATAACCAGTTTAGGAGACCACGTGGTGCTTCTTCCTCATCACATCCAAAATTCACTTCATATGACTAGGCTATGCCGCTACCCTCAATTACTGTTCCATGACCTCACAATCCATCTCCGAGTATTCAGTCTACCTTATCTCAGTCTCCCCACCTACCATCCCTAAAACTATCTAGTGAAGAGGTTGTCACTCCTCCATTGACTCAGCATAATGTGCTTCCTTCGGTATCAGCTTCACCAGCTTCTACTTCTACTCCCAAGGCAGCACCAGATGTCATAGGGTTAGCTCCTAGCCAGCAAGACAGGCTTGGGATTGTTTTGATAGTGCCCGATAGAGCCTCATAAGTTTATTCTTTTAATTATTTATTTTTTGCTACATTACTAAATATTCATGAATTAATATGTTTATTATTTGTCTTGTAGGTAGCATCCATCGAAGCATGCTGCCAAGGCCTTACATGAGTGTTAGGAGGCTGTTTAATGAGCATTATCACTCATGGGGAGAGATTCCACACAAAATTTGTTAGGCCATGTTTAATGAGTTTAAGGTATATAATTAGTTTACATATTTATTTTAAGTTAAGTTTATTACTTATAATATACTTTATCTAACTAATTATGTAACACTTTCTTCTTATTTGTCCAGACTATGTGTGCTTGGGACGAAAAGTACAATATGGTCATAGGGACCACATTTGAGATGAAAGCAAGCTCCAGACTATCTAGCTGGCTTAAGAAATCGCAAGATGATGGAAAGCTCGGGAGTTGGTTGCAGCCACACGTATATGAGGAGTTGCATCGCTATTGGGACACCGAAGAGTTCAAAGCCTTGTCTGACTAAGCAAAAAAGACTAGACCAAGTCTGAAGGGTGGCTTGTTGCACATTGGAGGTGTAAAGAGTGTTGGGACTATTTCTCGAGAGATGGTAAAATTTTTAAATTTAAAGTTTAAATTCATAATCTTAAATACTTTTTTTGATTGAATATTATTTTATTAATTATATTATTAAATTTTTATAGGAGCAAGAATGGGATGAGTTCCATTTCCTTATGAGGTTTTCAAGAGAAATCATATTCGAAAGAAGAATAATGAGTCAAACCCAGACGTGTGGATCTAGCCGAGGGCCAAACAACCTTATGTAAGTTTCTTAACACTTCCATATATATATATATAGTGGTATGTATGTTCAAGGTGATGTTGACGATCCCAACAAATTTTGGACTGAGAAAGTGGTTGGCGAGAGCCAGAAAGGCCGGATTTATGGGATGGGATTTAGGAATGACTTAAGATGAATCCAATCAGGTTTAGAAGGCATTGGATCATCGAGACAGGCCGAGGCCCTTGACCAGGTTCAGTTGGCTGCCATGTCTCAGAAAATACAAGAACTTTCAAATGCATTTGCAGCTTCTAAGGCAAGGAGGTTTGAGCAACAAAAATAAGTGATACAAATCAAAGAACAAGTGCTCAACCTCGCCCGTAGGCCTGTACCATATCCTTCCGGTCCTGAATATGATAGTGAAGATGATGAGTTAGTTGAGAATAGTCCCTAGGTTCCTTTTAATTATGTTTTGGAAAATTTAGTTATGTTTGGACACTTTAGTTATATTTTGGACAATTTGATGAACTTTATGTTGGTTTAAAACATTATAATTGTTGGATTTTATTCATTTTTAATGTTTGATTTTGTTTGGTGCTATGTATTGTGGTGTTGAACTAGTTCTTGCTGCTGTTGGATTGCTTATTTTAATTGAAATTGAATTACTTTTTAAATTACAGGTGGGCAGCAGAAACTACAGGTTTCTGCTCTAAAAGGAATGCAGAAAAAGCGATGGACTGCGTCCCTAAGTTCGTCGTTTTTCTGAAAATTTTTAAAAAATATTTCCAGAAAAGCGACAGATAGGGCCCATAAATCCGTCAATTTTTACAATTTATTTATAATTTATTTTTACATAATGCGATGAACGAGGACTCCATGTCTGTCGCTTTATTAAATTTTTTTAAAAATAACTTTTTAAAGATGCGACAGTCAGGGATCCTAAGTCCGTCGCTTCTTTAATTTTTTTAAAAATAATTTTAAATATGCGACGGACAGTGACGCTATGTCCGTCACTTTTTTTTTAAAAAAAATTATTCATAAAGCAATGAAAAAATGTAAAGCGATGCAGTCTGTCGCTTTTCAAAAAGCATCGACCAAAAAAGCCATGGATTAGACTGCATCACTTTTCCATCATTTTGATGAAAAAAATGATGCAGTCCGTCACTTTTGGCTGTCACTTTTCAGACAGTTTTTAGTAGTGTCCAAGCGATATTATTGTTTTGTTTAATGCTTAGAGTGGTAAAAATACTATGAAACAGATAGGTGTCTTCACAAAACAGAACATCTTAGATAAGTACAATTTATTTTTCAATGGATCATAACATTAGTGACAATAATACTTATTAGAAAATCCTAAATATACATAAGGACTAGATTTTGGCTCTAACTTATTTTTGTTATATGGTTTAAGCCACGAATAACATAAATAACCAAAAACTCGAAGGAATTCATGCTTTAGAGCCTCTTCAAATAAAAGTTCATATGGGCATTTATTTTGTAAATTTGGAGTGGCTAGATAGTTGATAAGGTACACTACTTGGTGACAAGCAAAACTCCAAAAAGTTAAGGGTGAGGAGGCTTGATGCAACAAGCTTCTGCCATTTCAATAACATGCCTATGACTACGTTCAACTAGTGCCACTCTTTGGGGTGTATATAGAGGTGTCACTAAGTGTTCAATACCATACCTTTAGAGATATGAGGATAAACCTTGAAACTCACCACCATCATCAGTGCAGAGAGACAAATTTTTGTTTGAAACCGATGCTCAAGTAAGGGATGTAAAACTTTAAACACATCAAGAACTTCCTTTTTGATTTTATAATGAACAACTACATGTATTTTGAAAACTGGTCAACAAATAAGGCATAATTCTCTTGTTATCAATTGAAAAAATAGGAGAAGGCCCCCATAAATGACTATAAATAATTTGTAATGTACATTGACTTTGTAATGAATTTTCAGAAAAAGGCAACATGTGCATTTTATTAAAATAACACAAATCACAAATTGGAGAAGTTCTAGAATATAAAACCATAATAGAGAAAACTAATGTAAAATCGTGTTTTAAAATATGACTATTAGGATGGCCTAAACGTCGATGCCACAGGTGAAGAGGAACAACACAATTGCATTGAGGGGAATGATGTGCACTGCCCGACGGCCACTCATATAGCTCATCTTTATTTTGCCTGCAAAATAAAGGCACCCCTGTACTCAGATCCTCCATAAAATAAGTAAAAGCAAAAAATTCAATGATCATATGGTTATCATGGAAAATTTTTGAAACAGTTAGAATATTATATTTTATAGCATGAGAACATAAGGTATTGAGAAGCTTAAATTGATGATTTGATGCACTTATGTTAGTGTTACCTGTATAAGATATTTGAATGGTGTTACCATCACCCATTGCTATATCCTTTGGACTATGGTAGACGTGTACATCAGTAAAGTCTTATGCAGTTAAGGCCATATAATGGGTGGCACTGGTATCCAAAACCCAAGGAGCCTGTTGAGTTAGAGAGAGAGAGCAACATAGCTTGCTCGGGCCTGTAGCTGATTGTGCGATTGTGATCTACAGAATTTAGCAGAATGACCAGGGCGATCATTCAATTAACACTTTGAAGTGTTGTCAAAACGTGACTCAGAACTCGACTGTTGGTTCTTTTTCTAGTATGCCATGGTTGGGTATAACCTGAATGGTTGGTGTTGGGGGAATTCGCACTTGGGCACATATTATATTTGTTTCCTTGACGATGATGCATGTTCGCTTGTTGTGCAATGGCAGCAGTAATTGGAGTTGATCAAGGCTTCTTTGCTTCTTCATGCTTTATAAAAAGTTCATGGTCAAGCAACTTTTCATAAAGTTCTGGATAAGATATGGTAAAATCTCTTGCACGGATAGTAACAGATATTTCACAAAATTTAGGTCCAACTCCATTGAGGATTTCGACAATCAGTTCCTCATTAAACAAAGGATCTCCAAAAGTGGCAAGTTTATCATAGAGTAATCAAACTTGGTGTAGATAATCAATGACTGGAAGAGTTTCTTTAGTGAGATGAGCCAGATGATCACACAAACTAAAGATTCTTGTTTGCGATTTGTTGGTATAGGTAGTGTACAAAGCATCCCAAGCAACCTGGGAAGAAGATGCAGTGCCAACTGTAGTAGCAAGCGTAGGATCCACTGAGGTCAAGATAACATTTTGAATTAGCTAATCTTGGCAATACCATGAAAGAAAAGTAGGATTGTTGAGCCACTGTACGAACAGGGGTAGGGAAAGAACTGTTGAGATGTCCAAAAAGGTTGTGACCACACATAAGCATAGACACTTGTGCTTTCCATAGAGAAAAATTGTGGCTGCTAATTAATTTGATTGGTAACTAGGTTACCAGATTGAATTGAACAATTAGTGTATTGGCATTAGAATTGGTTATAGTGATGTTTGTTGCTATTTTGATGGGAAGGGTGGGAGGGTTGTTTGAAAGAGTTGTACTCGTGAGAGCTAATTGGCTCTTGATACCATGTAAAGTAAAAGATTACAGTGAAAAAAATGAACGATGCATTCTATTGATTGTAAACTAGTATATATAGATTCTATACAACTTCTACACCAAAGAGATAAGCTAAGAAAAAGGTAAGACTTATCTATAACCTAAATGCAAGGAATAAGTTGCAACAGAAGTCCTTAAATGGCTAAAAGATATTATCCATTATTAGACCTAAGGGGCTCCTTTTTAGGCTAGTGTCACGACCCGCTAGTCTTCCATAAAAATGTGGGAAGAATGTAGAGTCAAGGATGAGAAACTAGAGTCTTGGAGAGGTTTCCGAAAGACTCTAGAACAATGCGGATAAGACTTGAAGCTCCTAGAAGACTCTAAAAAGATGTAGGGAAATCTTGTAAATACTTAGAAAAATCTAGAAGGATGTACTCTTGTCTTGGAAGACTTAGAAATATCTAAATGTATGGAGAATTCTAGAATATGGACTAAAGTGTAAATAAGATAAGGACTTGTAAGTAAATATTATTTGCACATAAGCCCCTTAGGAGTAGTAGTATAAATAGAGGGGCCTCTCATTTGTAGCAACTATCCAAGAAAGTGTAAGCAATCTTCCAAATCAATATACAAGTCTTCTTTCTAAAAACTCTCTTATCTTTTTAATCTAGTGTTCCCTTAGCAATCTAGTTGAAAAGGCTTACTTGAGCTTACAAGATTGTGAAAGATTTGTGAGTAAGTTGTCAAGTGTTGCATAGAAGTCTTACCGAAGCTCTAAGCCCATGACAGAGTGATATCAGAGCAGGTTCGTACTAAGGAAAGCATGGCAAGTGAAGGAGATATCAACGCTACTAGCACTACTAACGTTATGCTAGATGTTGGCAAGAAATACAAGGGGAAGAAAAGCACCAAGAAGATTGTGGAGGTGCCTGTTGAACCGATGCCAAGTGAGGCCATAACAACTCACTCACTCTCAGCTGCTGAGTTGAGTGATGATGAACGACACAAAGATCCCACCGAAATCACGCTCGATAAAGGATGGGTCACGAGGGTGGATGTTGCTAGACAATCAGTAGAGTTCTTAGGAAAGCACTTGAATCAGTTCGATGGCAAGTTCGAGACCTTACAGGGGTTCACCCTTGAGAAGAATGATACCATCCGAAAAGAGTTGCGTGGATGTCAGGCGATGGAGTACGAGCTGAGGGAGACCATCACTTCCTTAGAGTGTTGGCTCATGGAGGCACTAAGCAAGATGGAGGCCATGAGTGCCACCATGGAGGCCATGGGTGCAAGGATGAGGGCATTTGAGGAAATCATGGCCAATGGGAGATGCGTAAGGATTTTTTGAGAAAGGGAGGCCAAGATTGAGGCTCCCAAGTCACCTGTCTTCAAAGGCAGCAGTGATGTGCAAGAGGTGGAGAATTTCTTGTGGCATTTGGAGAATTACTTTAAGTGTAACAAGGTAAGGAGTGACGATACGAAGATCAACATAGTCGTGTTGTATCTGATAGAGATGGCCATGTTATGGTGGAAACGTAAGGAGTTGGAAGTAGGGAAGAGGTTATGCACCATCAATACATGGAAGCAGTTCAAGGGCGAGTTCAAGAAGGCCTTCTTCCCGAACAACATTATCTATGAGGCAAAGAGAAATTTCAAGAAGCTTAGGCAAATGGGTAACAAAAGGGCCTACGTGAAGGAGTTTACTACCTTTACGCTCCAGATCCCCAACCTCACGGATGATGATATGATGTTCCACTTCATGGACGGCCTACAGAACTGGGTCAAGATGGAGTTGGAACACCGACAAGTTAGGACTATCGATGAGGCCATCACACAAGCAGAAACTTTGATGGACTCTCGATATGATATGCGAGAGAGAGACAGAGAAGATATCACAACTCCAAATTACAAGTCACGATGGCACCTATACTCCCATCCAATAGGTAAGCCAACCCCAGAAGTTACTAGTCAATGTAAGATAACAAAGTGAATGATAAATAACAAATGAATATCCTCAACATTAAGACCCTTATAAGTACGAAAATGCGGAAAAGCTAAAATACCACCCAAGATTTGGTGTCATAAGTACAAGAGTTTCTAAAACTGTGAAGCAAGTCTAAAACTAAGATGACAAATCTAAACATAAGAAATATCCTGTATGAATATGAAAAATAGAATGACTAATGAGATAGAGGGAGGTGTAGATTGTAGAATAGTCGAGCAGCTCACCACAACTCCAGGATAATCAAAGCTTGGACTCAAATAGCTCTACGGGATGCACTCATACTCGAAATTGAGTGTGCACCACCAAAGACTGCAGCAAGTGTAGTATGAGTACGAAACCACATGTACCCAGTATGTCACATTGACCAACAACGAAGAAGTAGTGACAGGAGTATATATATATATATATATATATATATCCACACTATATTTAACAATCAAGTGTTAATAAAATAGATGTAATAAAATATCACATAATGTCCAACACCAATAAAGCACAACCAAAATGAATGAAAAGTATAATAAGATGCAATGCAACCCCGCGAAATGATATACCTCAAATGCGAATGCATCTCTAAATCATATATACAAAATACCTCTCAGGAATACTTCGAGGCTTTATGACCCATGGGGGACTCGCAAGGTCTATATATCGACAAGGATGGTCTCTACGTGTATGTGCGGATGATCTCAATGCACTACCATAAAATCAACCATCCCCAGCACGGGTGATCTCCACGTACCCAACTTAGATTATAACAGTAATCACAACACACACTCAATCGCTTGTCAATCCATATGCACAATATAACGTCGATAATATAGGAATAGTAATGCATAACAGTACAACAAATATTGGTACAACATATAGTCACCTCAACTATCACAAATATATGGGTTCAATAAAGAGACACTACCACATAAAGAAACTAAGTTACACTACACTAGCTAATGCCGATATTCTTTGGCATTCTCGGATTACAATCCATCATCTCTAGTAATAAACTGTCACGACCCAACCTATGGGCCGTGACTGGCACCCGATTGGGGCACCCTAAATAGAATTTCCAAGCCAAACTCAGATAATAGTTACTATTTCATTTACAGAAATTTTGACAAAGTTTCTTCTGTTTTACTAACTAGCCACCTGAAATCAGAAAACTCCAACAGATAAAATAGACAGATCAACATACATATCCATATATGTGCGGGCCAATAAGGTCACCGCTGCGGTTAAACCGCCCAACAGACACATCAAGTAAACGTAATATCCAAACTGACTGATATGTCTCCAACTCTCGACATACAAGCATAATATATAGATGAAATGAGATAGCCCATTCTTACAGGAGTCCATAGACCTCTATACAAACATACTGACAAAAGAGATGGGACAGGGCCCCGCCATACCCAAAAGTGAATATAGTCTAAAGTAGCAAAATAGCAAATCTACCCAAAAGTAGCTCCGAAGAAAGGGAGCTCGTCAGACTGCAAACAGAGGTCCTAAGCTGGAGGTCCTCTACTCTGTACGTCTGAACCTGCGAGCATGAAATCTAGCACCCCCGAAGAGAGGGGGTCAGTATGCAAGACGTACCGAATATGTAAAGTAAAAAGCACAAATATAATTGAGTATAATAATCAACAAAAGTACAGGAATCGAACTCATGTGCAATATTAGACAAACTATCTTCTTTTGGATTTTTCAAATGTCAAATGGATGCATATCGGACAAGAACGATGGCGACCTTCATACTTACGCCATATCACAGCATCACACCAGAAAGTTCAAATCTCTGAACAAATCTCCAACACAAAGTACGAATGTAGGATAAGTGAGCTGGTATCCCTGAACTCAGTTATCCTATAATAAATGTGACATAAAGCCACCAAACCAAAGGCCCAATCTCACCTTAACACCAAACTAAGCGAAGCCGAGCCATGGGCCGAGCCAACCCCACCGTATCCAACTAACTTCGAAAATATATATATGTGTACAGTACATTATGCATGACCAGCCAACCCCGCCATATCCAACCAACTTCAAAAAAAAAAAAATATATATATATATATATATAGTATATTATGCACGACCATAATCGGGCCGGGAACAGGTGAACATAATTATAGTGGCACGAATAGAGTAATGAGGGTCATATGCATGAAAGCCACTTTTTGAGTTCAGACTTAGTTACAAGCTCATATTTGGAGACAATGCATTTGTCATATCCAATTACTCCTTTAAAGTTCATTACCAAGCTTACTTTCCCCAATCCTTCCATGTT
>DF370379.1:0-12886 GCA_000787875.1 Solanum virginianum
GATGAATTATCATAGGAACAGATTCTTTTCTAAATTGATTACAATTTCACATACTTTTTCTAACTTGTAAATTCCAAGTACGCAAGGAATCAAAATTAAGACATATTAACAAAAGAATATTATGGAACAAATAGGGATCATATTCATACTTGGATTTCAACAGTAGAGTTTATTTCAAGGCTCATATGATGGTCTATATTTAACAAAGACATGCCAAAAGTTAAAATGCTTTACATACCTTATTTCCTTCATCAACTAATCCCAACATCAAGTCACTTCAACTTATCCCTTCGGACGACCAACGTCTAAAAAAAAGATATCACAATAGCGTTCATAATTAGCTAGACTCCTTTATGGGCCTTAAATTTCAAGTTTACTCCAAAATTCTATAAAAATTTTGCCAACATTTCCCCTTAAATTAGGACACCCCGAGACTCTATCTCGGCCCTCAATTCATCAACAACAACAACAACAATAATATAAGCCTTTCCAAGTTCGTAACCTCACTCGGTGACCTTATCAGCCCGCATGTCTATATATATACTTATACTGTATATTGGGACGTTTCTGTGTAACCTCACTAAGTTTGCTAACACACTTTACTTTCTTATCTAAACTGAAAAACAGGGAAACCTAACAAGTTTATACATACTTACCACATTCAAACACTCCTCATCACTGCAAGAACCAATTTACATCATTCAAACATCAAACGCAACCTTATAACATCAAAATGCAACATTTCATCACCTATAGACATCCAAGTTCAACCCACACTTAAGAATCGAAAATCAATAAAAAAATTTGGGTTACTGTAGCAACCAGAGAGTTGCTACAGTTGGGAGAGTTTTTGGACCTTTTTTTTCGCTAAGTGTTTGTCTCTCTCTCATGTACCTATATTATATAAACATATATACATGTAAAGACAAGGTAAATGGGAAAAATCTTGGTCCCACATGAATCTTGGACCAATCCAAATTTAACACAATTAATGGGTCTAGATTTTTTTTGCAACACATTTGTGAAAGATAATTAGTTATTGGTAAGTGTACACACACACACACATATATATATATATATATATATATAGGGTCATACACACACCTCTTAGAAATATTCAACTTGAGTTCTCAAACTTTAAAAAAAAAATACTTAAGTCCCGAATTTCCAAAAATTACCACATTGGTCCCAAATTTCGTAATGGCTCCAACATACAACAATACGGGTTCTAACAATCCTATTCCTATAGTAATCTGTTTTATTTCTTGAATCCTATGTCCCTAAAATCTCATAAGTTTGTAAGAATAAAGGGAATTTGGCAAATTATGAAAGAACTGGTAACTATTATTAAGATAATTACTATTCCAACTGTTTTACTAATCTTCTGGATTTTCATAATGATTTATATGCAAATGGTTTCTTACAACTCTATTCATGCCTATTATAACCTCGTTCGCCTATTCCCGGGCCAGTTATTATCGTGCATATTATACTATATATGTATATATTCCGAAGTAGGCTAGATACGGCAGGCCGGTTTGCCCTCCCAGGCCGATTATTATCGTGTGTATTATACTATATATATGTTTTAAAGTAGGCTAGATACGGCAGGTCGGTTTGCCCATGGGCCTGCTTTGTTTAGATTAGAGCAATAAGGCTGGCTTTGGGATATGTTGGCATTATGACGTGTGAGTGCTGGCCTCGTTCGCCCTGGGTCATATGAGTATTGGGCCTCATTCGCCCCGGCTCACGTGAGTGCTGGGCCTCGTTCGCCTCGGCTCACTTATCGGCATGATGTCTTTTTTATATTATGATACGTGAGTGCTGGGCCACAGTTCGCCCCAGCTCACCTATAATATAATTTGGACTTGTGTTGGAGACTTCGAACACTTCAGAGACTTGAACTTTCTGGTGTGAGGTAGTGGTATGGCGCTAGTTTGGAGGTTGCCATCGTTCTTGTCCGCTATGCATTAGTTTGATATCTTAAATAAAGAATTATTTTGATGTTTGCCTATAAGTTTGACTCATATATCTCTGTTTGGATTATTACTCTTGTTTATAGTTTGTACTTTCTGCGTTACATATTCGGTACGTATCTCATACTGACCCCCTTTGCTTCGGGGGCTACGTTTCGTACCCGTAGGTACAAATGCACAGAGTAGCGGGCTACTAGCTTAGGACCTTTACCTACCATTTGAAGAGCTCCTTTGCTTCGGAGCAATATTTGGTATATATACTCATTTCTTTATTTTGTATTATGTCCATTGGAGGGTACGACGGGGCCCTGTCCCATCTTTTGATTCTGTCGGTCTGTATAGAGGTATGTGGATGCCTGTGTATATGGGATTTGGTCGTTTGTATGATTCTATATGTATATTATATATGTCGGACGGTTTAACTGCAGCGGTGACCTTATCAGCCCGCATGTCTATATATATACTTATACTGTATATTGGGACGTTTCTGTGTGAAGGTGGGTAGTCAGTAAAACAGAGGAAACTCTGCCGAATTTTCTGTAAATAAGTTGGTCATTATGATTGGAATCTGGCTAGTAGTTGTGTCTTGGTGCCCAATCGGGTACTAGTCACGGCCCACGGGGTTTAGTTGTGACAGTTTGAAAGCTAATAAACATTTATATAATGCAAATAATTCTTTTCTATTAATTTCCCATTTATTTTCAGCTTCCGTAAATGTTCGTGAGCAATATCTACAATGATGTTCTATTTTTTCATTTATATACCTGTATTTAAGTACTCCTCCATAACAATTATCACTTGCATCTGATTCTACTATATAATCAAATTTTTTATTTTCATCTGAAAAACATAATTTTGGTAAATTCGTACAATTTTTTTTAATTTCTTGTACTTGTTCTTGATCCTTTTTATCATAATTATATTCAACATCCTTTTTTAATTTTTTCTGTAATGGTTTCAGGTATTCCACTAATTTTTGTATATATTCCTTGACTTGGTTAACTAATCCTAAAAAAAGATTGTAATTTCATTTTTGTGTCTAATATTTCATCCGTGTCTATAATTTTTTGTACTATATGTTATTGCATTTTAATACCATTTTTGTCTATTTGTATTCCTAAGAATTCTATTTGATTTTGCATAATTTCCGCTTTTTTCTTGCTTAGACTAATCCCTGAATTATCTACTATATCAATAAACTCTTCTAACAAATATATGTGTTCATCATATGTTCTTGAATATAATAGTATATCATCAATATAACCTATAAAATTATGTAATAATGAAAAATAAGTATCCAATATATGTGTTCATCATATGTTCTTGAATATAATAGTATATCATCAATATAACCTATAAAATTATGTAATATTGAAAAATAAGTATCCATAAAATGTTGAAATCTACCTGGTGCATTTTTATATGAATACCAAACTAAATTATAAAAATAATACATCTCCTGTCACGACCCAACCTATGGGCCGTGACTAGTGCCCGATTGGGGCACCCGAATCTGAATACCAAACTAAATTATAAAAATAATACATCTCCTGTCACGACCCAACCTATGGGCCGTGACTAGTGCCCGATTGGGGCACCCGAATCCAAATACCAAACAAATTATAATCAATGTAATATTTTTATAGAAATTTCGGCAGAGTTTCCTCTGTTTTACTGACTACCTACCTGCATATAGAAAATCCTACCATACAGTACAAGCATATATATACCTGCGGGCCGATAAGGTCACCGATGCGGTTAAACCGCCCAAAATACACAACATACGTACATAATATACAAACTAACATGTCCCACACTCATAGGAGTCCACAGACCTCTATACAACCAAACTAAATCAAAAGACGGGACAGGGCCCCGTCGTACCCTCAAAAGAACATAGTACAAAATAAAGAACAAGAGTATATACCAAACGTAGGCTCCGAAACAAAGGGAGCACTTCAGGCGGCAAGTGGGAATCCTAAGCGGGTGGGTCACCTACCTGTACGTTGGTACCTGCGGGCATGAAACACAACCCTCGCAAAAGTTGGTCCGAAGCAAGGGAGCTCTTAAAAAGGCAGACAGGGATCCTAAACTGGTGGCCCGCTACTCTGTGCGTCTGTATATGTGGGCATTAAATGCAGCCCCCGAAGCAAAGGGGGTTAGTATGAAATGCGTACCGAGTATATAAAGCAGAAAGTATAAAATGTAAACGAGAGTCATAATACAAACAGAGGTATAATAGGTCAAACTCAAATGCAAATGTCAAAGGAATACTTCTTTTATCTTTTTTTTAGAAATATCAAACTGATGCCTACGGACCGGAACAATGGCGACCTCCAAACTTGCGCCATACCACAGCATCACACCAGAAAGTTCAAATCTCCGAAAGTCTCCGACACAAATCTCAAACGTGGGATAAGTGGGCCGACGTCCCTGAACTCACAAATCCTATAGTAAATGTGGCATGAAGCCACCAAACCAAAGGCCAAATCTCACCACATCTCCAAACTAAGTGAAGCCGACCCTTGGGCTGAGCCGACCCCGCCGTATCCAGCCAACTTCAGAATATATAGATATATAGTATAATACGCACGACAACAACCGGCCCGGGAACTGGTGAATCAAGGTAGGACTAATTTCTTTAAACCAAATATCAAGAAGGGACACATGAATTAATTAAGCTTGAATTTCAAAGGAAGGGGAAACCTTTCAAACTAATAGCACTAGTTACTTGCAACTAAATCATGCCATAGAAACAAAGTGCTTCACATACCTCTCTTTCTACGTCAAACTATCCCAAACGTCAAGCCATTCCAATTTACTCCTCCGGACGTCCAATGTCTACAACAATCACAATAACGCTCACAATTAGCTAAAATCCTTTACGGGTCTTAAATCCCAAGTTGCCCCGAATTTATAAAAATTTCAGCAGCATCTCCCCCTAAAACTAGACCACCCCGAGAACCCATCTCGTCCCCAATTCATCATCAACAACAACAACAACTCAACAACACCAAATCCCTTTAATGGGTCTTCACTATATAATTTTTCTAGTTTTTGTTTTATTGGACTTAATTTATCTATTGTAAATATAATGTAATTTATTCTTTTACTAGTATTTGGTACAAACCCTTTTTTTTACCCTTGCCATACCAAAATCCATTTAGACAACCTTACTTTATCAAAATTACAAAAAATGGGCAGCATACTAGTTTAATACATACTTACCATATTCAAACATTCCTATATACTCCAAGAATCATATTATATCATTCAAACGTCAAACGCTAACTTCCAACGTTAAAACATAACATTCCATTACATATAAGTATCCAAATTCGACCAACACCTCAAGAATATATAAAAATAGTTTCCAATACTCCTTTCACCCCACAAGAATCATTTTTATACCATTTACACATTACTTACCATATTCAAACATTCCTATATACTCCAAGAATCATATTATATCATTCAAACGTCAAACGCTAACTTCCAACGTTAAAACACAACATTCCATTACATATAAGTATCCAAATTCGACCAACACCTCAAGAATATATAAAAATAGTTTCCAATACTCCTTTCACCCCACAAGAATCATTTTTATACCATTTACACATAAATTTATGATTTTAACACAATACAACACTACATACAAATATATCTCAAATTTCAATCCTAACCTTCATATCCATAATTCACATTATCAAGTTATCTTTTCAAGATTTTCTTGTAAGCCCCTTTTATGGATTCAAATCACCAAAATTGTAAAACAAGCATTTTCTTGGCCAACCAACACTTCTACGCTACTTAGGGGACTCAATATACCAATTTTGTAGCGTTAAAATAATTGTAGAATCAAAAAATGGAATTTTTCGGGTACTGTAGCAACCCAAGTATTGCTTCAGTTGGACATATATTTTGCTTCTTGGAAATTTTGGTTAAGTGTGGAAATTTTTGAGGTCTTGTGTGGAAGAAGTAAAGAATAACATGTATATATATCCACTTCACCCCTCCATAAATGGTCCAATAGAATTATGACAAATTAAATGGCCAACCTTATCACTTAATCTAGTTTTTTTTTTGTTTCAAAAGAATATTTCTGCAAGAAATAAGTGTTGGACTTGTATGTGTACATGTGTACATATATATATATATATATATAGGTTCATACACACCTATTGAAATATTTCAACTTTGACCCCAAACTTTTCGATTGGTCCTAAATTCTCTAATAATGACACTTGGGCGCCAAATTACCAAAACTAGTCCAATGCACAAGCATACGGGTTCTAACATCCTCCCTCCCTTAAGACCATTCGTCCTCAAATGTTAAAATGGCCTTACGTGTTACGTAAATAACTTAGGGGAAGTTTCTATTTCACTTATCACAACAGCCTATGTTATGGCCATACAAGAAGAGAGTCAAAGAAAATTTGGGATTAGTGATGCAAACAATGAGCCATTAGTAATGTTGGTAGGAAGGAACTCGTAACACTCAGAATACTCATCAAGGACGGGGAAGGCAATTTTTAAGTCAAACACAGCATCATTTTTCATAGGGACAATAATTTCAAGGGAGAGAACAAGGAATCATATGTGAGCACTGTGGTTATAAAGGTCATAACAAGGAGGCATATTAAAAAAATAGTGGGATTTCCACCAGATTTCAAGAGCAAGAGGAAGATCCAAAATGAGGAATATCCGAGGCCACAAGTAAACAGTACAGTGTATGAAGGAGAAGCTAACACTGGAAAGTAGCAGAACACAATTTATGAAACTAGGAGCAACGTAGAAAAGTAGTTGAATTTTCCATGAGGTTTCTTTACCACGGATCAATATGATTAAGCGCTAAGAATGATGAATCCTGCACCAACAGGTGGTTGTAAGGCAAATGCAGTAGCAGGTATGAACATTTTCAAAAATCATGGTAGTGAAGTAGAGTGAATTGTAAACACTAGTGCATAACATCATATCTTGTATACCGAAGACATTTTAAATAATCCTAAACCTATACTTGATTCAAGGTTGAACAGAGTTCGAGTACCCATAGGAAGTAGAATTCAAGTTAATCATATTGAAGATACATTTATACTAGGGGATTACTGTTTTAAAAATGTTCTGCATGCACCAGATTTTAGATTCAAGTTACTGTCTATCTCAAAACTCATAAGGGATCTTAGATGTATGGTGTCATTTTATTCTACCTTATGTATCCTGCAGGCTCTCTTCAGTAGGAAGGTGATTGGGATTGGTAGGAACATATCATATCCTAACATACCTGAATAAAATGGAGTTTCAAAAAGAGAGCATAGGCATATTGTTGAAGCTGGATTAACTCTTCTACTCCATGCTTATCTTCCTTTGTTCTATGGGTTGAGGATTTTCTCACTGCAGTGTTTCTCATTAGTAGACTACCCTCCTTAGTCTTAAAGATGGTGACTCCTTTTGTTATGTTATATGGTAAGCAACCTGATTACAACAGTTTAAAGGATGTTTGATTGAAGTTGTTACCTATATATCAAGTTCAGTCCAAAAACCTACCTTTGTGTGTTTATAGGATACAACAATTTGCACAAAGGTAATAGATGTTATCATCCTTCATCAAGGAGAGTGTTTGTGTCTAGACATGTTGTTTTTGAAGAAAACACATTACCTTTTGAGCCTCAAAATCAAACTCAGACTAATATTGATGACTAACGTCATCTAGCTACTTTTGCTCAATTTTTTTTTTCAAAAAATTGCAGGCACAAGATGATATTAATTTAGGGGAAGTGTTGAGTACTGTGTCAACACGGTTTGCTGGTGATAATGTTACTAATCATATAACTACACTTATGACTATTGATGATGCTAGTGGTATAGGTCTGTCAGATGCAGGCTTAGATATTGGTGGTAAGGACCAAGTTGAAGGTACAGGTTCAGCTGATTCATCCAGTCCACGAGGGATACATTTCAAAGTTGATCTCTCTAGATGGAATATGACCAAGAACTGCAATCTAGGGATACTACATTACAACAAGTTTCCTAAACTGATACACCTCCTGCACCACAAAGGCATCACATGGTCTCTAGACACAAGGCAATAAAGATTCACCTATCGCTTGTTTCTAACACCAAAAAAAAAGATTCTAAGAGAATTAGAGATCCAGAATCTACCCATGAAGCTATAAAGGCTCAACATTGTCTTGCAGCTATGCAGGAGGAAATCAACGCTTTACATTGCAACACTACATGGACATTAATACCTAAATTTGCTAATATGAATCTAGTTGGTTCTAAGTGTGCGTGTAAGACCAAGTTGAAAGCCAATGGAACAGTAGATAGATATAAAGCAAGACTTGTTGCCAGGGGTTCTTCACAGCTGGAAAGAATAGCTTTGAAGAACTTTTAGCCCTGTGGTTAAGGTAACAACTACAAGGGTGGTTCTTTCACTCATTGTTAGCTCTAGGTAGGATATCAGACAGCTAGATGTCAAGAATGTATTCCTACATGGTCTCTTGTAAGAAGTAGTACACATGAGTCAACCTCCTGGATTTATTGACTCTAGGTATCCTCACCATGTTTGTCTGTTAAAGGAGACATAGAATGCTTCAATTCCTTTCTTTTCAAATGTTATATCTTCACCAGACTCAAAATATGTTTAGACATCGACAGATATTGAGATGCTTGATGAAGAACATAATGTAAAAGATTCTATGGATGAATCAATAGTTGTAGATACTATCAATGACACAGCTCCACCAGATAGTGAAATTCTTGATGATGAACTCACAGACATGCCACTCAATGTCCATGCTGAGCCTATCATGCCTGCCACAAGAAAAATCTAAGAGGATTGTGACCACACAAGCTTAGCAAAAGACTATGATACTACGACCAAGAGAAGACAGACTCCATATACATTGACAAATTTTATTTCTTATCAGAGAGTCTCTCCAATAAGCAAAGCTTGTCTAAACAAGTTTTCAGCCACTTATGAACCTAAATCTTATGAAGAAGCTTTAACAGATGACAGATAAATAGATGCAATACAACAGGAATTAAAGACACTCGAAGATAATGAGACTTGGAAACATGTTCTCTGGACACAAGACAAACCTATAGTATGCTGCAAATGGGTATTCAATATAAAATACCAAGTGAATGGTAAAGTAGAAAGGCACTAGGCCGCCATAACTAATTGCACAAGCTCTAAGTTCTCAATTTCATGGCTGCATAAATGAGATTTCTTCAGCTAAATATTTTCCACATGCTCCTGTCTTCATTACTCCAGTAAAAAGTTTATGCTATCTAATTAGCATAGAAATATTAGTCAATTCACTGGCTAACTCTCTTCCAAACTGGCCTCCTGTCTAGGCCAGGTTGGTTGACAAAGTGTATAATCAAATTGCTGGAATAGACTATTAATAGACATTTTCACCAGTGGTGAAAATGATGACAGTCAAGGCTGTTATTACCTTAGCAGTTGCTGAAAATTGATGCATATATCAAATGAATGTACACAGTGCACTCCTAGAAGATGGTCTCACCAGGGAGGTGTTTATGAACTTACCTAAGTGATTACATGTGAAGACAGATCAACCTATGGTTTGCAAGCTTGCAAAGTCCCTATACAGTCTTACATAAACTTCAACACAATGGGGCTTTAGATGTTAATCCGTGTGACTAATTAACTGTAGGAAGTAAGATGTAGTTATTTGTAACTAACTTATAACTGATTCAGTTAGAGAATTGTTTAGTTAGTTAGGGAAGTCGGTTAGTAGTATATACCTGTGATAGTAACCACGCGGAATGAATGGTTTCATCCATCAAGTTTCACAATTTCTTTATAGAAATTTCAGCAGAGTTTCCTCTTTTTTACTGACTACCTACCTGCATACAGAAAATCCTAGCATACAGTACAAGCATATATATATACCTGCGGGCTGACAAGGTCACCGCTATGGTTAACCTGCCCAACATACACAATATACATACATAATATACAAACTGACATGTCCCACACTCACAGGAGTCCACAGACCTCTATATAACCAAACTGAATCAAAAGACAGGACAGGGCCCCGTCATACCCTTAAAAGAACATAGTACAAAATAAAGAAAAGTAGCATGTATACCCAAAAAGTTGCTCCGAAGAAAGGGAGCTCTTCAAAAGGCAGACAGGGATCCTAAGCTGGTGGCCCGCTACTCTGTGTATCTGTATCTGCGGGCATGAAACGCAGCCCCCGAAGTAAAGAGGGTCAGTACGAAATGCATACCGAGTATTTAAAGCAGAAAGTACAAAATGTAAACCAGAGTAATAATACAAACAAAGGTATAAAAGGTCAAACTCATATGCAAATGTCAAAGGAATACTTCTTTTGTCTTTTTTTTTAAATATCAAACTGATGCCTAATGAAACAGAATGATGGTGACCTCCAAACTCGCGCCATACCACAGCATCACACTAGAAAGTTCAAATCTCCAAAAGCCTCCGAAACAAATCACAAACGTGGGATAAGTGAGTCGGTGTCCCTGAACTCACAAATCCTATAGTAAATGTGGCATGAAGCCACCAAACCAAAGGCCCAATCTTACCACATCTCCAAACTAAGCGAAGCCAACCCTTGGGCCGAGCCGACCCCATCATATCCAGCCAACTTCAGAATATATAGATATATAATATAATACGCACGACAATAACCGGCCCGGGAACTGGTGAACGAGGTTATAATGGGCATGAATAGAGCCGTGAGAAGTCATATACACCAAATCATTATCAAAAATCTCAAAGTAGTAGTAAAATGTTCATGTCCAAAAATAATGTATTATTTATAAGTTCTTTTAGAATTGTCGAGTTCTTTCAAAACTTATCAAGTTCCCCTTATTCTTACAAACTTACTACATTTTAAGGACGTAGTGATTAAAAATAAAATGGATTACTGTAGGAATAAAAGCTTTCAAAATTAATTTACAATCTCACATACTTCTTCCCAACTTGTGAATTTCAAGAATGTGAGAGTCAAGTGAAGACATATTTACTAAAGTATGTCAAAGACAAATAGGGATCTTATTCATAGTACTAGGAACATATATTATTTTAAACTTTTCACACTTTTCACACTTTTCATACTTTCACAACTTACAACCTTTAAGCTCATAAGAGTCAAGATAAGACTAATTTCTTTAAAACAAATATCAAGAAGGGACATATGAATTAATTAAGCTTGAATTTCAAAGGAAGCCGAAAACTTTCAAACTTATAGCACTAGTTACTTGCAACAAAATCATGCCATACAAACAAAGTGCTTCACATACCTCTCTTTCTTCGTCAAACTATCCCAAATGTCAAGCCATTTTGATTTACTCCTCTGGACGTCCAATGTCTATAACAATTCCAATAACGCTCACAATTAGCTAAAATACTTTACGGGTCTTAAATCCCAAGTTGCCCCAAGTTTATAAAAATTTTGCTAGCATCCCCCCTTAAAACTAGACCACCCTGAGAAACCATCTCGGCCTCAATTCATCAACAACAACAACAACTCAACAACACCAACAATCACTTTTTTTTGTACCCTTGCCATACCAAAATCCATTTAGACAACCTTACTTTATCAAAATTACAAAAACTGGGCAGCATGCCAGTTTAATACATACTTACCATATTCAAACATTCCTATATACTCCAAGAATCATATTACATCATTCAAACGTCAAGCGCTAACTTCCAACGTTAAAACACAACATTCCATTACATATAAGTATCCAAATTCGACACCTCAAGAATATATACAAACAATTTCCAATACTCCTTTCAACCCACAAGAATAACTTCCAACGTTAAAACATAACATTCCATTACATATAAGTATCCAAATTCGACTAACACCTCAAGAATATATACAAATAATTTCCAATACTCCTTTCACCCCACAAAAAAAAATGGAATTTCATTTTTTGGGTACTGTAGCAACCCGGGGGTTGCTTCAGTTGGACATATATTTTGCTTCTTGGAAATTTTGGTTAAGTGTGGAAGTTGTTGAGGTCTTGTGTGGAAGAAGTAAAGAATAACATATATATATATATATCCAGTTAACCCCTCCACAAATGGTCCAATAGAATTATGACAAATTAAATGGCCAATCTTATCACTTAATCTAGTTTTTTTTGTTTCAAAAGAATATTTTGTGCAAGAAATAAGTGTTAGTCTTGTATGTGTACATGTGTACATATATATATATATATATATATATATATATGTATATATAGAGAGGTTCATACACACCTGTTGAAATATTTCAACTTTGACCCCAAACTTTTCGGTTGGTCCTAAATTCTCCAATAATGTCACTTGAGCGCCAAATTACCAAAACTAGTCCAATGCATAAGAATATGAGTTCTAACATCCTCCCTCCCTTAAGGCCGTTCGTGCTCGAATGTTAAAATAACCTTACGAGTTACGCAAATAACTTAGGGGGAGTTTCTGTTTCACTTATCACAACAGCCTATGTTATGGCCATACAAGAAGAGAGTTAAAGAAAATTTGGGATCAATGATGAAAACAATGAGCCATTCGTAATGTTGGCAGGAAGGAACTCTTAACACTCAGAATACTCATCAAGGACGAGGAAAGCAATTTTTAAGTCAAACACAACATCATTTTTCATAGGGACAACAATTTCAAGGGAGAGAATAAGGAATCATATGTGAGCACTGTGGTTGTAAAGGTCATAACAAGGAGACATGTTAAAAAAATAGTGGGATTTCCACCAGATTTCAAGAGCAAGAGGAAGATCCAAAATGAGGCATATCAGAGGCCACAAGCAAACATTACAGTGTATGAAAGAGAAGCTAACACTGGAAAGCAGCAGAACATAATTTATAAAACTAGGAGCAGCACAGGAAAGCAGTTGAATTTTCCA
>DF370378.1:0-11984 GCA_000787875.1 Solanum virginianum
ATACACATACACTTCTTGCAATTATTCAACTTTAATCCCAAGTTCCAAAAATTTCTCTTTAGACACATCTTTCTAATATTGACACTTAGGTCCAAATCTCCGTAACCATTCCAACATGCAAGAATATGGGTTCTAACAAAATTGATACTCACAAGCCATATATTTGCTTGGTTTCCAATATATAAGCCTTCTATGAAGGAAGTAAATTAGAATATGAGGATAAATATTGTATATTTTTAAGCTTAGCTGCTCAATAAGTATTTTGTTCACTTCCAATTGATTTAGTTATCGTATTGTAGTGTTAATCTTGGATCGATGTTACCTAATTATGAAGCCTATTTTATAAAATTGGGTGAGTGTTGTAAAACTAGCTAAATAGATATGTTCATCATTTTTACAATTCCTTATTTGTCTCACTCTTGCTTTCAAAAAGCATTATGTTATTTACAGTTGATTTGCATGTTTTATTGTATTGGGTTTGCAGACATCAATTTTATGGGACATGCTTAATTTCCATTGGGACACTACAAGATGTATTCAATTTTAGCTAAGGTTCTTGAAGGCTAATCCACCCTAAATTCTATCCTATATAAAGGATATTTTATTCTCTTGAAAAGACATTTCAGAAATCACATAAACTCTGGGAATATTCATAAAAAGATCAAAATATGTCGACTCTTCTTGGTAGTCAAATTCTTTATGAAAATCTCACACAAATTCTTTCATGTAATCAAGTTCAAATCATCCTTGTTTGAGAAATACGCCACTAATGACCCTTGAATCATAGAGATGTAATGAACCTCTATGTCATTTTCTCTGCTCTCAAATCTCTTTAGCATGTAGAGCATTTGTATAGTGGCCCCAAGTTATTTATTACTTATAGGAATTGACATTCGGTCTCTTGGTCATTCAATTGGTTTGTATGCCTATTTCTGTATTTTGAAGCTCTTGGGGTTCGAATAATTGACTTCAGTTAAAACTCTAGGAAGATATCCTCAAAATGAAATTCTAATAGTTTCATTGGGTCTAGAATTGTTAATTTAGGCTAGGAGCATTGTCGGCTTGAGTCCCAAGGCTACTATTAGGCATTTCTATCTTTAACCTTTGGCCAAAGTTTGACTTTGATAAATATTCTTGGAAATCATGTCCAAATGAGAAGTCAATTTTCACTGTTAGTTTTGGAATGTCAGCATTGGTATAGAATGATCTTTCATGTGTTTTTTGAGCCTTTCAATCCTATTTCGATCCCTCTTGTATATTTTTACTTAAAATGGTGCTTAGGATGCAAGATCAATAATTCATTTAGAACCTTGTTAAAAAGTTAATTTTGAGATTTTCATCTTTGGCCCGATAGTCCCATTTTAGACCAAATTTTTGATTCGTTATTGTTTCAGTGCCAAAATATCCATACTGGCATGGTGGTCAACATTTTAATAGTATAAAAATGATTAATAGTAATTTGGAAGTGGATAACATTCATGAAGTGGATTCGAAGCGCTCGTAATTGCCTTTTGAGGTAGGTAGCAGCCTCCATTCTTGACTAAGCTCTTCTTGATATTATATTATCAAGACATAAGCTAGGGATTAGGTGTAACATGGTGACTGCGAATCTCAATTAGACCTCTTAGAATATAACAAATATTCATAGGTATGACATAAGTAATTTATTAATTAAGAGAAAAATCAAATAAAGGGTATAAGCATGATATCACAAAAAAAGGGTCTAAACAACATATTGCTTCTACAAATAATGCTTGATAATACCTCTACGTACTAGACTTGGTGTGGCTAGGATATGTCCATAGCTCATGCTCTAAGAAAGTGAAACATGAATAGTCTCATCATGTCAGTGGTCCAAACGAAACAAATGATAACAGAGTAAGCAAGGTTTGTCCCTAAATCACAAGGACTCACTAATGGTCTTAAAGGATGAAATTTGGATCTAGCCATGAATGTGAAAAGGAGGATGGTCACTAGTTCCTATATTATGAAATAATGTATGTAACACCTTGTATATTGAAAATCCTGCAAAGTGAAAAAATTGTAGGAAATTTTAAGGCTAACTAGTGTTATAATCCAATCTACTACTTGTGGATTGGACCACATGTCATAGAAAGATCTTGTGGTTGAGGCATTAAACTTAGTGAAAACTTTTACTGAAAGTTGAAAAACAAAGGACTTTACGAGTCATGCATGGTAATACAACTCGTGGACTAAGTTGTGAAAAGGGACCCTAAAGGATAGAATTTTTTTAAGTCTAGAAGTATATTGCGGAAGGTTTATACGGTCTGTAAATGAACTATACAACGTATTGTTGGTCCATGATTTGAGAGGTGAAAATTCCAGCAACTCATTTTTTGGGAGCATGCCAAGCACGAGTCATACACTAGTTTATGAGCTGTAAAATAATGGCTTGTAGATGACTACGACAGTTTTAATTGAAAGGCCTTTTGATCATTTTCAATCCATTTAACTCCTAAAGTATGTCATTTTGATCCTTCAAATTAACTTAACCAACTCAAATTCAATAAAATCTATTCCTGTTTCATTTTAAATCGTTCACTCTCAAAACCTCTCCCAAAATTTTAAAATTTCTCTCTTTATGCAAGGGAATCCATTGAATTGCTAGGGTTTTAAGTTTTACTAAGCATTTCAGGTCTTTCATACCCAATTTCTAAGGTCCTTTACTAGAGGTATATAGAGCTTCATTCATGGACTAGATTCATTCACGAAGACCAACTCAAATCTACTTTTTCTTCAAATCTACATATGAATTTCTAAGGATTTTTATGATAGACTTTCCAAATGATTGGACTATAGTTATTACATAATTATTATACCTATTTATGTATGAATTAGGAAGAATTACATGATTTCAATTATTTTCAAGTGAAAGTATGTGATTTCAACTATATAATGATTAAGGCTTGTTGAATTGATGTGATTTCCTTTACTAATGATTCAAATTGCTTTCAATTGCATGATTCCTACATGATTTTCGTCTAATTGTATAATTTTAGCTCAATTGTCCATGAACCCACACATGACCCTAGTTTCTAACAACAAAGCTACGACCTTATGAATTATGATTTGTAAATATGAAAGAATATTTTGATGATAATGATGGTGATGATGACATGATGAAAAGGTTGAGTTAAGATCCTAATGTTGATGAGATGATGATAACATGAGGACTATACCAATGTGAAAGTTATGTAGATGTACTATTCTCATGATATGAGATATTTTCATAAAGTTATTATGTCTATTTTATAAACTGTGAAAGTATGATTTTGATAAAGTATAAATTATATTGAAAGCTATGTATATGCATGATTATATATTCTATGGGATTTGACTTAGAATCGAATGATCTTATATGAGAGGGACTATCCCCAAGGGCTGTTATATAAATTCTCAAGTCTGATAACTATATGTCACCGTAGGTTGATGATTATGTCCCTGTAAGGCTAGTTAATGGATCAATTTAGAATTATGTTCAAGTGATACTCACCATGATAGGATAGATCTTATAGGGTGGGGGTCTTTATGTATATGTTATTCTCACCATGCTAGGATAAAGCTTATAAGATGAGGGTTGAGTCTACCTTAGCAAAGTAGACTACTTTTTCGATCCTTGTATAGAGAACATCAGAATTCTTTGTAATAGTCCACATAATGTTATTGTCAGTTATGGTATTATTCCCATATATGTATGCCAGGTGATGAAAGGTTTCATGATGTTCTACTCATGGTTTTAAACATTCATTGATCATTCATATCTTGTGCTTATTCCATTGTTATAATTATGCATATTGATATTGTGTTATAATGTTTCTTGATGCATGACATATCTACTATTTAGTACATTCCACATACTAATACATACATTTTTGCCTACATGATCTAACCATGTAGGGGCGGATGATAAGAATATTCCTCTATTTTACGGCTAGAGTTGGATTGTGCTTGAAGATTATTGGTGAGTTTCCATGCTTTGAGGATATGTCTCTTTCATGTTATGTGTTCATGATTGAGATTTTATGATTTTCTTATTATTATATCTTGAGGGTGAGCTAGTATCATGTTCTAGACTCCACCAAGATCTATGATGTAGAGACATGTTTTAGATGAAAGATGTTATAATTTCCCTAAGGTAAACCATGACTTTGATATTGATATGTTTCACTTGCTTACTCTCTTATGAATTGCTTACTTTACCTTATGTATGCTTATGATATGAATAAGAGGCTTGGATAAGGTGCCTTGGGGTATCATATTAGCCGTGTCATGGCTAGGCCTTCAGTTTGGATTATGACAAACTTGATATTAGAGCACATGGTTTGAGCAATAATATCATATTGCTTACTTTACCATTTAGTTTTTTTAATCTCTATTGTGAAAGAAGACTATTATGTAGCAGTGAAATCCTATCTAACTTCTAAAGCATGACATAAACCATGAAGGAAAACATTTCCAAAACATCTCATAGCCTCCTACTCATAGTTGTGGTGCACAACACAACCATGAATAAGAATCTAATCGACGCGGTGTGTCGGACTCTGAGGATCTATCAACCTAGTTCTTTGATACCATTTTTGTCACGATCCAAGCCTAGGGCCTAGACGTGACTGGCAAATGAGGAACAAGAAGGAACCCCAAACAAGCCACATAGCATATCATTACACATCCTTGGTTGTAGAAGCAATTAAAAATGACAGTAAACAATAAGCATAAACAAGGGGATTTGAGACTAAGGGAAAGAGTTAAACACTTGAATAATATAAATGAGTCAAAGGTCAAACATAATACATAACTTGTCTAACAACACCTCTAGACATAGAACTTAGTGGGGGCCAAGAAAAGCAATCGGGCTCACCCTCAAAGTCATAAGTATTCCAAAATACACAAGATATATCTAAACATAAGCATGAAAGAAGATAGATATTGTCCCCGGATGTGAGGACTCACCAAAAGCTAACTTGAAGAATCCGTATAGCCATGAGGAGAAACAATAGGAGCTTTGGTTCCTACATGGTGATATCATATAGGCAAGAGTATGCGTTAGTACATTTGGATAGGTTAGTGATGATTGCACCCATCACCCTAGTGTGTGAGGTACAAACCCTTATCAAGGTTAGTGATGATAACACCCATCACCCTAGTGTATGAGGTAAAAATCCCTCATCAAGGTTAGTGATGATAGCATCCATCACCCTAGTGTGTGAGGTACGAACCCCTCATCAAGGTTAGTGATGATAGCACCGATCACCCTAGTGTGTGAGAGGTACAAAATCCTCATCAAGGTTAGTGATGATAAAAACCATCACCCTAGTGTGTGAGGTACAAACCTCTCATCAAGGTTAGTGATGATAGCACCCATCACCCTAGTGGTTGAGACATTAACCCAGATACTAGGTTACCCGGATCGGACATGATCTAATGCAACACTTTATATAGAATATATCATATATACAAGCTCATTTCATTATCATAACATCAATTATATCATATATCATGCTTTGGACCTTTATTTCATCAAGAAACCACATCCGAATATTTTATCAAACACTTGGCGAGTGTGTAATGGGGGTATAAGACCATGCAATTTAGAGATGAAATCATGCAAGAAAATCTATTGTAAAACCACCAATCAACACCTTGCAAAATTCTCAAGAAATATACATCAAAACCCCTCATCCAACGTTACAATAGATCCAAGCTTTATAGCTCAAAACATAGCAAAATAGTCATAACTTTACATAGCTTTAACATAGTTCATAGACATGTTCATACTAGTAAATCTATTTGTAAAATCAACTTTAAATCATGCAAATTGAATAAAAAGGAGATTAGGCACCATGGGTAGAAGAACCGAATGGATAAAACCCACATACCTTGACTTTGGAGAGTTTCTTGAAGAACATTTGAAATGGAGGCTTGAAGCTTGAATAAAATCCTTAGGTCCGGATGAGTTTTAGGACTCTTGAATCTTGAGGAGGCTTAGGGCTTGGCTTGGTTTCCTTGAATTCCAACAAGACATCTCAAAAATCTTGAGAATGGATGGTGAATTTGATGAAAATTAGAGAGGAATTGAGAGGGTTTTGGTTGCTTTTTAGGGCTCAAAACGGCTTAACAATGAGGGATTTTTGTGTATATAGGTATAGGGTTATTACCCAATTGCTCTGGAGTAAAAAAATCAATTTTTGGAAGTTTTTGAACTAGTTCGCGTTAGGTCCGCATCACGAACAACTATTATTTTTGTGAAGTTTCACCAAAAAATTATTTTCTTGGCACGAATGAAGTTTACCTTGTAGGTACTCATTTTCTCACACAATTCTGCCCTCTGAACAAGAATATGAAGTCAGATTGTGAAATTTTTCATAGATTTTGAGATATTAAAAGAAAATGCACCATAGGGTCTTTCCGAGCTATGAGGAGGGGTGTTTAAATATCCCCAATTTGAGATATAAGATTATTACGATTATGGGTACTTTCGAGACACATTTTTGAACACTTTTTGGGGTCATTTCAATATCACCCCTTTGGGAACATTCGTCCCCAAATGTCAAAGAAACGTATATGATAGACATAAACAAGAAAATTTTAGCCCACATAAGGATGCAATAATGCGCTTAAACATCATTTAGAAATCTCAACATGAGTGTAATAATCATCATGAACTTATCAATGTAAATATGAATGTATGCAATGACATAAAGGCTGAAACATAAGACTTGGAATCATAAAAAGGTCTGGACGTGTTATCATAAGCTTGAATAAAATGAAAGAGATATGGATATTGCTTCTCCTGCCCGCACCGGCTTCCCGAGAGACACTTTCTAGTAAACTATTCTTACAAAGGGTCTTTACGAACACGACATCCTTATTAATCAATTTTTCCATCCTATACCTCCACCAGGACCCCTTCCTTAGCCAACTTATCTTCCACAACACCCACAATCTCAAAGAGTTCTATAGTACTATAGTCACCAACAAATCCCCTTAACCTAAAAGCATGAAGAACCGGATAATCCAAACCACATCTCTATGCAATTCCAATACTTATGCAACCTTACCAACCACCCTCTACACTCTATAAGGACTCACAATCCTTAACTCAATTGTCAACCTTAAATACACCTAACTTACTTGGTACTATAACCACCATCTCCCCCTTGGAACCATCAAGACCAATATACTACCATGCTCAACTTCCTTCAACCTAACTCCCTATCTAGCCAACTAATGGACCCCACTAGTCTCCTCTTTGCCACTATCAATAACACATACTAGGCTACCTAGAGCACTAACTGCAACATTAGCCTTACCAGGGAAAAATAATGCACACCCATTCATAATCCTTAAAAGAATTCTAACCACCTTCTTGCTATCCACAATACACACCTATCATATTTTTTAAACAACCTTTCATGCTCCAAGACTCGCAACACTACCCCCAAATGGTTCACAAGCACTTGCTAAACCAATGCTCCACTACTAGAGGCCACCACAAACATGCCAAGGTGGGGTTTTAAGACCCTATTCAAGAAACCCACAAACATCACCGGTGCATAAGTCAACCAGCAACTCCACCAATACCAATAATGCTCACTCATAATTCGAAAAGACACGTAGGAATATCACCTACCTTCATCCCCACTTGGGGACAAAACCCAAACCAAAGATCAATCTTAGAGAAATGACTAACCCATTGTAGTTAACCAAATAGATCACCCATCCTTAACCACAACATCACAACCTTACGGGTGCTACACTCATGGAAATCATACTATACAAGTAGCCAAAACATCCTAAGGCCTCCAATACCTCAAACTAAGTCCAACCAAGATCACAAGAAAAGAGTCTATGCCACGATAACATGGGGAAACCCTTATAGACCACTACTAACCACAATAGACTCATATAACCATCTGAGACACCCACACATATATGAATCCTACTAGCATCAAGGAATAACACAAGAAATAACAACCCCAAACCTATCAAATCACCCTAATAAAAATGTCGATCACAATATTGGCCTCACTTAGGGTCAACTAAGTTATATGAGAAACAATAGAAGAGTACCTACTCACAAGCTCTGATAATAGCCCGCTAAACTTAAGAAGCTCCTAATACCCAAGGAGGTTAAGGTCTAGGATAATATTTAATCACCTTTGTCTTACTAGGGTCCACCTTAATACTATCACCCGACACCACATGACCTAGAAAGGCAACCTCTTACAACTAAAATTCCCTTAACAATGAGGGATTTTTGTGTATCTCCTACTAAGGTCCACCTTAATACCATCACCTGATATCACATAACCTAGGAAGGCAACCTCTTACAACTAAAATTCCCACTTCTTCTATTTAGCATCCAACTTTCTTCCTTAAACTTTATAGTTCTACCCTCAAGGACTCACATGCACTACCTCATTAGGGAAAACAAACCATTATATCATCACCCATAGCACCATAAGCCTATTAGAGCAAGGACTAAAGATCTTATTCATAAGACTTGTAGGCATAACCGGTGTACTAGTCAGACCAAAAGACACTACCCCAAATTCAAAATATCGAAAAGGGATATTAAAGGCCTCATCTAACACCACCAACAATTTCATAAGCAAAACAACTTAGGTTCAACACCTTCAAACCCCACAAGGTGATAAATGTAACCCCTTAGAGATAATTGTACTTTAAGGCATGAAATGAACCTACCTCCCTTGCTACTACTTGACCACCTCCCACTCAAAGATGGACTCATTAGGGAGTAGGGATCTAATTCTATGGGTCCTGCCATCCATGAAGACACAACATGCAAGCAACCATTCTATTCCTACAATGATATCAAAATCCACCATACCAACTCCAACAAGACACAAGAAAGACCTAATGCAATATAAACCCAGATCAACACCTATGAACTTTCTAGCAATAATATACCCAACCAAGAGATAAACACCAAAGTTTCACATCATAACTAGGGACACACAAGAATCCCACTAGCAACCAAAAGCAATAACGAAGGAAATAGTAAAACTTGGATCCATCAACATTAAAATCTTCAACTTACCTTTCGTTGCCTTCCTCTTTGAAGTGGCATTATCAAATAGAATAGCAAAGAACATTTCTTAGAGGGAGAAACCCTATCTCAATTCTAAAGCACAACATAAACCATAAAGAAGGGAAACATTTTCTAAAACGTCTCATAGCCTCCTACTCATAGTTGTGGTGCACAACACAACCTTGAATAAGAATCTAATTGACACGATGTGTTGGACTCTGAGGATCAATCAACTTAGTGCTTTGATACCATCTTTGTCACGACCCAAGCCTAGGGCCTAGACGTGACTGGCATATCAGGAACCCGAAGAAACCCCAAACAATCCTCATAGCATATCATTACATATCCTCGGTCGCAAAAGCAATTAAAAATGAGTCAAAGCTCAAACATAATACACTTGAATAATTGGGACTAAGGGAAAGAGTTAAACATTTGAATAATATAAATGAGTCAAAGCTCAAACATAATATATAACTTGTCCAACAACACCTCTAGACATAGAACTTAGCGGGGGCTAAGACAATTATCAAACCAAGGCAAAATGTACAATGGTCAAAAGCGCACCTGGAATTTCAAAATACTTAATTACCAGAATGAATAGTGTATAGCAGACAAGAAATGACTCACCTTCATAGTCATAAGTATTCCAAATATACAAGATGTAGTCTAAACATAAGCATGAAAGAAGATAGATATTGTCCCCGGACGTGAGGACTCACCAAAAGCTAACTTGAAGAATTCGTATAGCCACGAGGAGAAACAATAGGATCTTCGGTTCCTACATGGTAATATTATGTAGGCAAGAGTATGCGTTAGTATATTTGAATATACTAACTATGTAATATGCAATGCAACAAGAGATAGACATCATAATCAAAATGCATAGCAATAGGCAATAAGCATAACATAACTATATGGCATGGATGATCAATGCATAAGTAAAACATGCTTAATTAACTCATGCTCATATAGGATATCATATGTGAAGAAGAGACCAGCTAGATTTCCAAAGTACAAACCCCTTGGTAGGTTAGTGATGAATGCACCCATCACCCTAGTGTATGAGGTACAAATCCCTCATCAAGGTTAGTGATGATAGCACCCATCACCCTAGTGTGTGAGTTAAAAACCCCTCATTAAGGTTAGTGATGATAACATCCATCATCCTAGTGTGTGAGGTACAAACCCCTCATCAAGGTTAGTGATGATAGCACTGATCACCCTAGTGTGTGAGAGGTACAAAAGCCTCATCAAGGTTAGTGATGATAGCACCCATCACCCTAGTGTGTGAGGTACAAATCTCTCATCAAGGTTAGTGAAGATAGCACCCATCACCCTAGTGGTTGAGACATTAACCCCTCAACTAGGTTAGTAGGTTAGTGGTGATAGCATCCATCATGTACATAAGCTCATTTCATCATCATATAGTCATTCAAATCAAATCTCATGCTTTAGACCTTCATTTCCTCAAGAAACCATTTCGGATCGGGCATGGTCTACTATAATACTTTATATCGAATATATCATATACGTAAGCTCATTTCATTATCATAACATCAGTCATATCATATCTCATGCTTTGGACCTTTATTTCATCAAGAAACCACATCCGTTCACTTTATCAAACATTTGGCAGGTGTGTAATGGGGGTACAAGACCATGCAATTTAGAAATAAAATCATGCAAGAAAATCCATTGTAAAACCACCAATAAACACCTTGCAACACCCTCAAGCAATATACATCAAAACCCCTCATGCAACATTGCAAGATTTATAGCTCAAAACATAGCAAAACAGTCACAACTTACATAGCTTTAACATAGTTCGTAGACATGTTCATACTAGTAAACCCATTTGTAAAATCAACTTTAAATCATGCAAATTGAGTATAAAGGAGATTAGCACACCATGGGTGAAGAACCCAATGGCTAAAATCCACATATCTTGACTTTGGAGAGTTTTTGAAGAATATTTGAAATGGTGGCTTGAATCTTGAATAAAATTGTCACGAACCAACCTATGGGCCATGATTGGTACCCGAATGGAGCACCCAAATGACACTACTAAGCCAAACTCAGAATATAGTCATTATATGATTTACAGAAATTTCGACAGAGTTTCCTCTATTTTACTGACTAACCACTTGAAATCAAAATGTTTCAACAGACAGTACAGACAGATCAACATACATATCCATATATACGCGGGCTAACAAGGTCACCGCTGCAGTTAAACCACCCAACGAACACAACATAAAAACGTCATATCTAAACTATCTGAAATGTCTCCCAAACTCAGCATACAAACATAATATACAAACGAACTGACATAGCCCATAGTCACAGGAGTCCACAGACCTCTATATAACTGGACTGAATCCTAGTACGGGACAGGGCCCCATTATACCCTCGACTATGTACATGAATACAGACTAAGGTAATAAGTGTATAGTACCAACATTTGCTCTGAAGAAAAGGAGCACTTCAAATGTCAATCAGAGATCCTGAGCTCGCTTGCTATCCTATAAGTCTGTCCCTGTGGGCATGAAATGCAGCCTCCGAAGAGAGGGGGTCAGTATGAAGGATGTACCGAATATGTAAAGCAGCACGTACAAAGTATTTATATCAGGATAAATATTAAAGCAAAGTACAGTGGTTACTTATCTACTCAAAATATCAAAAATATTTATTGTAAACACATATTCAAAATATTGACATACTTACTTTCGAAAATCCAAACCAGAATAGTAAGTCACCACGGGAGTATGGAAGCCAAACGCAACTACTAACATAGGATACATGAGACGCCATATCATAGATAGCTAAGGAATAAATCACAACAGGAACATCTGAATAAGGAAATCAAATATCTGAATGACAAAGACTAACATCAGATACTCCAACACATAAA
>DF370376.1:1700-12893 GCA_000787875.1 Solanum virginianum
TTGGTATCATGTTATGTGTGGCATCACGTTATGTTTGACATTGTGCTATGATTAATCTGTTTAATATGATGGACTATAATACGTAAGCGCTGGGCCACAATTCGCCTCGACTCACCTATCCTAGTGTCAACATTATGTCGGGCGCGACCCGATAATCCGAACGGTCCAGTTCATACTCTTAATGGGCGCAACTCGATAATTCGAGCAGTCCAGTTCATACTATCAATGGGCACGACTCAATAATCCAAGCGGTCCAGTTCATACTCTCAGTGGGCGCGACTCGATAATCCAAGCGGTCCAAAATACATTCTTGGTGGGCGCGCCTCAATCATTCGAGCGGTCCAGGAAACATATTCGGTGAGCGCGACTCAATAATCTGAGCGGTCAAACTTTCGCACGATATGCATTTGCTCTATACTTGAACTTATTTGCTATACATCGTTAGTTCTGATAATTAAGTATTTTGAGATTCCAAGTATGCATTTAGTTATTGTACATTTGCCTTGGTAGTTAATTTGCACAACAAAAGTACTATTCTTAATATTCAATTTGTAAATATGTGGAGGTCTAGAAAAGAAATCTTGTGTTATGATGGAAAATCCTGCTATGAACTAATGAAGTTGTTATCCGTAGCTTTTGATATTGCGTTAGTATATTGTGGACTTGCTGTGGTTGTTTTAGGAATCTAACGTTGGTCTTTGTCATTCAGATATTGATTTTTGTTATTCAGATATTCAAATTTGTGAGTGCAGCGATCTTCCCTGGCTTACTTATCCTATGTTTGATATTTTGGATGGTGGTTCACTTGTCTGTTGTATGATGTTTGATATCTTGCCCATTAACTTTTTTTACTGAGACAAATTTTGATATTTTGGATGGTGGTTCACTTGTCTGTTGTATGATGTTTGATATCTTAGGTATGTGATATTTGATATTTTGGATATATTACGGTTCAATTATTCTATAGTTAGCATGTGGGAAAGGTAAACGTTACAATTTGAATCTGAACCTTGAATGGAGACCCTGAGATAATGTGGAGGTATGTTTGCTCTCTGTATTTTCGCTTTTATTATCCCGCAATTATATGTGTCAAGGATGAGGGTATGACGGGGCCCTTGTCCCATTATATGAGTCAGATTATTCGTATTAGAGGTCTATGGACATCATGTGAATTTGGGTCATGTTAGAAAGTCTGTATATTATGTATATGCGAGACTTATGGTCAGTCTGGATACTATGTACCTATGTTGTGTTGTCGGGCAGTTTAACCGCTGCGATGACCTTATCGGCTCGCGTATTTATGTATGTCTGTTTGTACGTTTGTGTTACCTGCTGGGGATCTTCTGTTTACAGGTGGTTTGTTAGTAAAACAGAGAAAACTCTGCCAAAATTTTCATAAATAAATAGTGACTAAGATCGGAGTCTGGTTTGGTAATGTTGTTCAGTGCCCCAAACAGTTGCCAGTCACGGCCCACGGGGTTGGGTCATGACAAAAGTGGTATCAAATTAGGAATAAATTAGGAATTAAGGCCGAAAAGGGATTTTAACTAATTATGAATGCTAATGTGATTATTGTAGATATTGGACATTAGGAAGAGTAAGTCGGTTAGGCTTGACGTTGGGGATAGTTTGACAAAGAAAGAGAGGTATGTAAAGCATTTTGATCTTGTGGCTTGAATTAATTATAAATTGTTAGCGCTATAAGTTTGAAAAGTCCCTTTTCTTTTTCCAACTTGGGTTTAAATAGGCTCTGTGTTCCTTCTTGATAATTTTAAATAAATTAGTCCTATCTTGGCTCCTATGAACTTAAAGTTTGATAAGTTTGTCAATTATTCAAGTTTGATAAGTTTGTAATTTGTGAAAGTTTGATAAGTCTGAAACTACATATGTTCCTAACACTTTGAAAAGCATAGAGAACTGTAATTTTGACGAATTGCCTTGAAAACTATTCGGAAGCATTTCATAGTAGTTTGTATGATTTAGACTAAATATGTTTCATCTAAATAGCCACAACACCTTTATATGCAAGTTTCATCGGTTCCTGGGCCGATTGTTATAGTGCGTAATATACTATATATATATACAGGGATTTGAACCTTTTGGTGTGATGTTGTGGTATGGCGCGAGTTTGGAGGTCACCATCGTTCTTGTACGTTATGCATCAGTTTGAGATTTTGGAAAACAAAAGAAATATTTTCTAATATTTGCATATGAGTTTGACTTCTTTACCTCGGTTGGTCTATCATTCTTATTTATATTAGTGCTTTCCGCTTTACATATTCAGTACATCTTTCGTACTGACCCCCTTTTTGCTTCAGGGGCTGCATTTCATTCCCGCAGGTTCAGACGTACAGATTAGCGAACCAGCAGCGTAAGATCTCCGTCCACCGTTTGAAGAGCTCCTTTTGATTCGGAGCTAATACTTGGTATATGTACACATATTTTCTCTATTTTGTATTATGCATATTTGAGGGTATGACGGGGGCCCTGTCCCGTCCTATGAGTCAGTCTATTTATATAGAGGTATGTGGACGCCTGTGAGTATGGGACATGTCAGTTTATATGTTATGTACGTATGTTACGTGTGTATGGGAGTCGATAGTTTGTATGATTTTATATGTATGTTATGTATGTTGGGTGGTTTAACCGAAGTGGTGACCTTGTCGGCCCGCGTATATATATTTATAATGTTTGCTGGAACGTTATGTATGCAGGTGGGTAGTCAGTAAAACAGAGGAAACTTTGTCAAATTTTCTGTAAATACGTTGGTCACTATAATTGAGGTTTGGTTAGCAGTTGTGTCTGGATGCCCCAATTGGGCACCAATCACGGCCCACAGGGTTGGGTCGTGACAGAAGTGGTATCAGAGCAGTTAGTCCTCGGAGTGTCCATAGACCGTGTCTAGTAGAGTCTTGTTTATCGGTGTGTCGTGCACCACATCTATAAACAGGAGGCTACAGAATATTTAGGCTGTTACTCTTTTTCTAATCTTAGATCGTGCATTAGAGCGGTGTTAATAGGGTGACCCCCCTTCTGCTATTCCTCTGAGAAAGACGTCAATTGCCTGGAGGAGCAAGTCTTGCACCTATCCGACACCTTGTATGCCTATGAGTCGGTTGATTATGGTCATCCCTTGTTCTGGAATCTAGCTAATGTCGGTGAAGCCAATCTGATTTTATTTCAACTTCTTGGAATTGCAAATTATGGTTTGTGCAGTTGGTCCATTAAACTTGATTTGTTAGGAAGAAATAAGATTAGTCTTGTTGAGGGAACCTGTACCAAAGTTAGTGTAAGTGTTCAACTAAGAGATCAATGAGAAAGAGTTAATGCTATAGTCTTTCATGGATTTTAAATTCTCTGTCCAAGAGTAGCATTTGCTACTTGTGCAAAACCTGTGGGGGATGATCTAAACGCAAGATTTGATAGAGTTGATGGATCTAGAACATTCAGTTTATTTAAAGAAATTGTCTTACTACAGCAAGGAATTAATTATATACTATTATACATAGCTGAAATATCTTTTGGATGAATTTGAAGCTGTAGTTCCTTACCCTGAGCATAGTTATGAAAAAAACAACAACAAGGTTTTGTGGATAAGACTCTTATCAATTCCTTATGGGTCTGAATGAATCATATCTTCATATTCCAAATGTAAACTAAGCTTATTCTATGATTGTTAACGCTGAATGTCAAGAATCTACATCAAGTAGCAGTTCAAGTATGGGAATGAACTCTATAGATATATCTAGTGGGGACCCATTGGTGGTGTATTCGAGAAGTGGTAGCTCTGGATAGCTTAATAGTGAGTTCAAGATGAGTTTTTGGAGTTGTATGTGAATCTTGTAGGTGAAAGGGTTGTTCTAAAGATCAGTATTATAACCTGCTTAGATATCCAAATGACTCCAAGTCAAAGAGGAAGTCTATAGTGGTGATAGCAATGTAGTAAGCTATCAGTCCAATACAAGAAGTAGTTCAACTCTTGATTCTTCTGGTTTTGAGGAAGTGAACTATGGTTTTGATACTAATGTCCATATCTTAGGCAAAGGGAAACAGGTGGTTGATCAACTGATAAAGTAGTATGAATAAGATAAATAAGTGTGCTAAGGAATTGCAAGGCTTCACATTCACCAAAGAGCAGTACAATCAAATTCTTCAAATGCTCAAACAAAAAAAATTGTGGAAAATTATCAGTTGATGCAGTCAAGCCAATGCTGCAGGATCTCTACATTAGTAAGATGAGGGAGATTGGTAAGGATGATGAGTTATACTTCCTACTAAACAACTCACTCAAGGTCATGTACAACATGCTTGCGTAGTAAATGTTGGAGTTGATAATAAGCTACATATATGTGGAAAAGATATGGAATTGTGGCATCAAACATCAGGTCATATCTGGAATAGGTTCTTATATATTAGTGTTGATACTACGTACACATTTCTAAACAAGTGTACTGTTCGTCCAATGGCAAAGCAAACTAGAGCTACGTTTCTAGCAGTTAGTATTAAAAGTAATGCATATTTTGATTTGGTGCGTATGAATATTTGGGGGACCTAATAAGACTCCTACTTTTGATGGGAATACATATTGTCTCCCTGTAGTAGTAGATGGTGTTACAAGAATGACTTGGCTATTTGAGGAACGGACTTCACTGGAATAGATAACTTATCAAGATACTTTACTTTACCGGGATAGCACGCGATTTTGCATATTTGACACAGGATAACCTTGGTAATAGGTACTTTTAGTTTGTAAAACAGATGTTACACTTTCCTGTAAAGCTCAGAGAGTGTTACTCACCTCGTCCTTCACTACACAGTTGTAGCAAACTTTTCCAATTTTGTCTCCATACAGATTCTGGACCCAACTGGATTATGCCAAAATTCTTGAAGAAGCTTAAGAGTGCTCATTGCAGTTTTATTTTCATATAGTGGTTGATTGTATCAGTTGTCAGTATAGGCATCACTATGTAAAGTTGAAAAGGGAAGTACGATTCTGAAGTTGAGTTGTGAATTTTCTCAATGACATTTCCATTTTCCCTTTTCCAGCTAGTGAATTTGATGGCGTTGTTGACTGTTCGAACGGTATGAGGTTCCCAAGATATGATGTATCCAATTAAGCATGCATTCCTTCAAAGGGAGCCAACTTAGTTTACATTTTTATTATAAGCCGTTGAATTGGCACTATATACGTACTCACGAGTATACATCAGGCTTAGCAAAGGCTCATCTTGAAACTTCAGGAACCAAATAAATTCATGCGAGAATATGAGAAAGATTGGATATGGAGAAAAGTTATAATTGTGTTCTGGCAACAGTTAACTATCTTGGTTTTAAAATGCTTGCTTACCCTTGGCTAAACATAGTCTAGAAAGTTTCTAATTTTTAGATAAAGGGAGGTGGCAAGCATAAGATCCTAACAGGTAATGAGTGGATGCCTTTTTGCAGAGACGTGTCTATATTAGAACGATCTCCTTGGAAAAGTTTTACCATTTAGACTAAGAAACACTGAAGCGCAGGAAGTAAGAGTGACACCAGCAAGTACTAGTTCTCGCAGACTACATGAGATGGTGGATTAGGACTTTAAATTAGTAAAGGTGAACCCAATAAAATTATGGACTAAGCAGTTGGTAAACTGCAGTGCCTATATATGTTTACACAAGAACATTATGGATATGACCAGTCAAATAGTGCGCATGAACAAAATGAGTTGCTATACAGTTGCCACAAAGGCTTATCAAGTGGCAAAGGTTGAGAGGAATTACAAATGTTTTAATGGAACCCCGACTCCTACATACTCCTTGAAAACTAAATGTTTAGTTAGTCCTCGAATCTTTTAATGTTGTCTTTGTGAATTCGTGGTGACTACCAATTGGCTTGTAATGTTCATGATCACAAGAATGCATATTATCGTTGCTGCAGTGGAAGAAGCTCAAGGAGCTAAAAAGTTGGGTGGTAGTTATCTTCTAGATCCAAGTTGATACAAGTTTTGGTGCCTACTGATTATTTTTTTTTTTGTGTTTCATCTTACACATTCATGAATATGGATGCATCACCTAATTTTTTTTTTTGAGTTATACTTCTTATGTTTTGTGAGTGGTTATAATGTTCACACCTCTTGTTTTCTTGATAAGTTGTTCAGGGGCTCTACAATATATGTTTTGTTTACTTTCCTATAAGTTTGATGGAGTGAGAAGACAAAAAAATGTACCCTCCAATTTGCTGATCTGCTATACTAAGTTATTTCTCCAAGTTGCTCCTACTTTTAAAGTCGTGTTTGGATCTGAGTTATCTCTTGCGATATGTAGTTGTTATTGGATATGTATATAGAGGGAGCTCTTCATCATTATGTTATTATCCTTTCCCTTTTCACTGTTGAATTACTTTCTTCTCATTATACTTGACGGAAATATATTTTTCCTGATCTGCTAAAACATGAAAATCTGAATGCGAAGAAAGGAAACAGAAAGGGAAATCATGGGAAACATCTTTCCTGACTTCTTTCCCCCTTCCCCTGCCGAGTTGTAACTAATTAGTTGATTGTTGTTTACCGAACTCTCATTTTCATCTGATGCCATTTTATTACTTCAGTTCTTCACCAAGGGCAACTATTTTTGTTCACTGGTTGAACTTGACCAAAGTTAAAGTCATCATCTGGACAAACCAGTTTTCTGCCTTATTTGAATTTGATCTTAATGTTGTGAGTTAGGGTTCAAGTTTGGATTTTACATAATGGCATGCTATTTCATTTAAGAAAATGATGTCCAGTACGAGTGGGTCGTCATTGATTCCAAATGCAATGCTTCAAGTATTTTTTTTCAAAGTGAAAAGAAGATACTTTTCAACAAATTATTTTTTGATAAGAATATACTGGAAGACAGTTCAAACTCAGTTCCTGGAAGAAATAGTTATTGAGCGGGCAGGTTACTGAGGAGCCGACTTATGAGGAACAACCCATAGCTATACTGGACCATCAAGTCAGAAAAATACGAAACAAGGATGTAGCCTCAGTTATTGTGCTATGGCGTAATAATAACAGAGATGAGGTAACGTGGGAAACGGAAGAGCAAATGGAAAAAAATACCCTCATTTATTTTTCGTATCTTTGGGTAATTCATTTTACTTGTCAAGCATAATGTATGATAGCTAAGTTATTCATTGTTGAATGCTATGTTATAGAAGTTGAAAACTCACGTGATTTATGTGACATTCGAGGACGAATATTCTTAAGGGGGGAAGACTGTTAGGACCCGTATTGTTGTGTATTGGAATCATTACGAAATTCAAGACTAAAGTGATATTTTAGAGACTTTGGGGACTCAAGTAGACTATTTTTATAAGAGGTGTATGTGTATATATTTATATATGCACATGTACACATATGCAAGTCTGCCATTAAATTATTAACATAAAATGCTCTTCTTTAAGTTAAAGAAAAGTCTAGAAATTTTTTTTATCAAGAGTTATCCCCACCCCCTTGGTGTTTTAATTTTATTGGATCAAGTGGTGGGGGTGGGATCTTGTGGGTATTATAAATATGCAAGTGTATGGCCTTATTCTTCACAAGAACAAACATTCCTATACTTACAAAAAATCAAAGTTCCAAGAGTAAACTGGAGCAACCTCATGGGTTGATACAGTGACCAAGAATAAATTGTGTTTTTCGATCTTCCAATTATTGTGATGCCACAATCCTAGTATATTAGGTTTCCCAAGTAGCGTGGAAGCATTGGTTTATCGAGAAAGCACTTCGTAATTTGGTTTTGGTGATTTGAAGTTCTTAAAGAGGTTGACAAGGTATGTTGATTTTCTCCTCGTTTGAGTTAAATTAAAGCTTGTATGGGTATTGGTATATGTTAAATTGAAGAGAAAATCTTGAAAAATTTCATGTGAAAGTGAGTTTCTAGTTTACTGCTAAATGGTCCTCTAGGGACATCTGATAGATTTTTGGGAAAATCAAATTTGTAAATTATTTTGGTCAAATATTGTGTTGTGGTTGAATTGTGTTGATGATTAGATTGTTGAATTGCTGAATTGTTGTTTTATTAGTTTGCTAAAGTGTTGTCGACCTGTAGTACCAAATTGTTGATTTGTAGTAGTGCGGGTCAGTGAGCTTCTGCAAATAAAATGAGCTGAATTTGGAATACTGAATTGTTGTAGTGTTTTGTTGTGGCTGAACATGGAGTTGCTGCTTTGAAGTTTGAACAACTGCTAAAGTGTGAATTGTGAACCACGATATTTCTGCTTGGAACAGCTACTGTAGTGTATTACTGCACGTCTGCTGATATATTGTTGAATTGTTAAGCTTTCAACCATTATTGTACTGCATTAGTGTAGGATTTTAAGTAACATGAAATTGTTAAATAGCTTGAAAATGATTCTTGTGGGGTGAGAGAAGTATTGAAAATTATTTATAGATATATGTAAACTTAGCCGAGATTGGAGCTTATATGTGGAATTAAATGTTGCGTTATTGCATTGGAAGTATGCGTTCGATGTTTATATGGTGTAATATGATTCTTGGAAGGTAAGACAGGACTTGAACATTATGTATATGCAAACATAAGTTGCTGCCCTATTTTTGTAGCCTTGATAAGATGAAAAATTAGGAATAAATTGGGAATTAAGGCCGAAAAGGGATTTTAACTAATTATGAATGCTAATGTGATTATTGTAGATATTAGACGTCCAAAAGAGTAAGTAGGTTTGGCTTGAAGTTGGGGATAGTTTGACAAAGAAAGAGAGGTATGTAAAACATTTTGATCTTGTGGCATGAATTAATTATAAATTGTTAGCGCTATAAGTTTGAAAGGTCCCTTTTCTTTTTCCAACTTGGGTTTAAATAGGCCCTTTGTTCCTTCTTGATAATTTTAAAGAAATTAGTCCTATCTTGACTCGTATGAACTTAAAGTTTGATAAGTTTGCCAATTATGAAAGTTTGATAAGTTTGAAATTTGTGAAAGTTTGATAAGTTTGGAACTACATATGTCCCTAACACTTTGAAAAACATAGAGAACTGTAATTTTGATGAATTGCCTTGAAAACTATTCGGAAGCATTTCATAGTAGTTTGTATGATTTAGACTAAATATATTTCTTCTAAATCTCCACGACACCTTTATATGCAAGTTTCAGAACTTTGGCAAAATTTGTAAATAAATAACATTTTGATTCCAGAAATGAATGTTTCACATATCATTAGATTTATGAAACTGGTTTTTATGCATTGGATTTCAACGACACCTTTTTCTTGAAGTTTGACAATTCTAAAAGAGCTTAAGACAAATTATATGTTATTTTTGGATATAAATATTTTAATAGTGTTTGTGGGATTTATAATAATGATTTTGTACATATTCTCCTCACGACTCTATTCGTGCCAATTATATCTTGCTCACTTATCCCATGTTTGTGATTTGTGCTGGAGATTTTGGGGATTTGAACCTCCTGGTGTAATGCTGTGGTATGGCGCGAGTTTGGAGGTCGCCATCGTTCCTGTACGTTATGCATCAGTTTGAGATTTTGGAAAACAAAAGAAATATTTTCTAATATTTGCATATGAGTTTGACTTCTATACCTCGGTTGATCTATCATTCTTATTTATATTAGTGCTTTCTGCTTTACATATTCGGTACATCTTTCGTACTGACCCCCCTTTTGCTTCGGGGGCTGCGTTTCATCCTCGTAGGTACAGACGTACAGATTAGCGAGCCAGCAGCTTAGGATCTCCATCTACCGTTTGAAGAGTTCCTTTTGCTTCGGAGCTAATACTTGGTATATGTATACGTATTTTCTCTATTTTGTATTTATACATATTTGAGGGTATGACGGGGGCCCTGTCCTATCCTATGAGTCGGTCTGTTTGTATAGAGGTCTGTGGACGCCTGTAAGTATGGGACATATCAGTTTGTATGTTATGTACGTATGTTACGTGTGTATGGGATTCGATAGTTTGTATGATTCCATACGTATGTAATGTATGTTGGGCGGTTTAATCACAGCGGTGAACTTGTCGGCCCGTGTATATATATTTATGATGTTTGCTGGGACGTTCTGTATGCAGGTGGGTAGTCAATAAAACAGAGGAAACTCTGTCAAAATTTTTGTAAAAAGATTGGTCACTATAATTGAGGTTTGGTTAGCAGTTGTGTCTGGGTGCCCCAATCGGGCACCAGTCACGGCCCACGGGGTTGGGTTGACACAGAAGTGATATCAGAGCGGTTAATCCTCAGAGTGTCCACAGACCGTGTCTAGTAGAGTCCTGTTTATCGGTGTGTCATGCACCACATCTATAAATAGGAGGCTATAGGACATTTAAAGACCATGTCTAGGAGAGTCCTAGTTATCGGTGTGTCGTGCACCACATCTATAAACAGGAGGTGACAGGACATTTAGGTTGTTACTCTTTTTCTACTCTTAGATCGTGCGTTAGAGCGGTGTTAATAGGGTGACCCCCCTCTTCTTTTCCTTTGAGAAAGACGTCAATTGTCCTAAGGAGCAAGTCTTGCACCTATCTGACACCTGGTATACCTATGAGTCGGTTGTTATGGTCATCCCTTGTTCTGGAATCCTACTAATGTCTGTGGAGCCAATCTGATTTTATTTCGACTTCCTAGAATTGCAAATTATGGTTTGTGGAGTTGGTCCATTAAACTTGATTTGTTAGGAAGAAATAAGATTGGTCTTGTTGATGGAACCTGTACCAAAGTTAGTGTAAGTGTTGAACTAAGAGATCAATGAGAAAGAGCTAATGTTATAGTCTTTCATGGATTTTAAATTCTCTGTCCAAGAGTAGCATCTGCTACTTGTGCCAAACCTGTGGGGGATGATCTAAAGGCAAGATTTGATTGAGTTGATGGATCTAGAACATTCAATTTATTTAAAGAAATTGTCTTACTACAGCAAGGAATTAATTCTATGCTATTATACAAAGCTGAAATATCTTTTGGATGGATTTGAAGCTGTAGTTCCTTACCCTGAGCGTAGTTATGAAAAAAACAACAACAAGGTTTTGTGGATAAGACTCTATCAATTCCTTATGGGTCTGAATGAATCTTATCTTCATATTCCAAATGTAAACTAAGCTTATTCTGTGATTGTTAACGCTGAATGTCAAGAATCTACATCAAGTTGCAGTTCAAATATCGGAATGAACTCTATAGATATATCTAGTGGGGACCCATTGGTGGTGTATTCG
>DF370375.1:537-12896 GCA_000787875.1 Solanum virginianum
CTCAACAAGTTCGAATACTCCTACAAGGCTCGAGAATCCAATAGTATCAACTAACCACCCAATGGAAACTTAAAACGTTGAAGTGCACATTAAACACCCCTTTTTATTTCAAAACTGTCAACAGGGGCAGCAGCCCTTGGGTTGCAACTCAAGCATATTCAAATACCCCTATATGTTCCAAAGATCACATTCCAACATTCAAACACCCAATGAAAGCCCCCGACGACAAAAGAACCTTAAATCGCTAAAATGCGAAATATGCTCGTTTCTTCAAAAATTCAAAAACTGCGCAGCCTGCTCAATATATACATATTCAACATAATAAACTACTTCATAACACTCCAAGAATCACAACACAATACTTCAATGCTCGACGAGAACCCATAATATCAAAATGCTATAATTTCACCCGTCAGGGTCCCCAATTCGAGCCTCACATCAAATGAAGCATACACACAAGTTCTTGTACTCTTTCCCATCTCAAATAAACCAACAAGAAACATATTTCACACCCTCAAAACAAAGGAACAAGGAATTTAAATAATTTAGCTCACACCACTATACATTTACCCAAAAATTAAATTCACTTCACACTCTTCACATTCAACCAAACCAATCAAGTTTTCTTAGTTATTCAATCATAATAACACCATTCAAGATAATAGAAACCATTAATTCAACTCAAAAGGAGAAGAATTTCAACTTACCTCAAAACCCTTTTCACCACTTCAAAACTTCATCTACGGATTTCTACGCGTTTTTTTGACAAATTAAAACCTTCTACGACTCTTGGAGGATCCCATATACCAAGCTTGAAGGCTTCAATTCAAAAGAAGAAAAAAAATTAACAATTTCCTTGAAATTACTGTAGCAACCCGTATGGGTTGCTACTATGCACGTTTTGGCCAGTTTTTCTAAGTGTTTGAGGGAAGAAGGAAATATTTGTGGGTCCTTGTATATGTATATATGCATATATAAAGATAAAATAAGGTTTTAGCCACTTAATGAGATAATATTTGGGTAATTTGACATTATAACCCAATCAAACCTTGACACACTATTGGTTTCTAGAATTCCCTTGAAAATTTCATGAAACCTTGGCTAAGTGTTGGAGGAAAAGAAAATGTCTTGCTTTGATTGAACATGTGTAGTATATATGTAGATATAATATAATTCAAGATTTAACAAGAGAGTAATTTATCTTGGTCCCACCAAATTGGCCAATCTAATATTATTCTTACAACTAGCTAATTCTAGATTTTGCAAGAATTTCCTTAACCGTCTAGTAGAGTGTTGTGGATGAGTGTGGAGATATTTGTGGCTTATTCTAGGAGGCTACATGATCTTTAGGAACCTTCTTGTGTTGTTGATTCTTATTGTGCATCTTGTCAAATAGTCTATCAATTTCTGAGAATCTGACCTTGTTTTTTTTCACATTCATAGGGCATAGAGGACCAAACAGAGGTCAGAGGCAATGTTGAGGTAGGGTTGCATCATTAATCCTGGATAAGGAGCAGCCACCCGAGCCCGAGGAGCAGATGTCGGAGGCCTCAGCTCCACTGTAGCCAGAGGCTCTAGCTTTGTTAGTCATTTTTGTAGCCGTGACAAGGGTACAGGTGGTTCTTGGATAGATCTGGCTACGCTTGGAGCCCTACAGCAGGGGCCGACGTGGTCCTTTCACCATATTTAACATTCATAAGAGGGATTCAAACATCGTATCTTTCATAAATTTTAGTAATTGAGCCCTTATTATTGGAAATCATCCATCACTAGAAAACTCGATGTGGAAATTGGGTGGGATAATGCATGTAAACTTTAAGTCATGTAACTCAAGAGGACTATGCATCATTGTAATGAAAATCATCAATTTAAATCATTCTTGACAAATCCACAACAATCATACATATTATCTTTCAAACTGACTTAGAATCATGGAATTCATCTCATAAAATCATCAATTTCATAATAACTCATGGTTTCATATCATTCACAGCTTTCAATTTCATAAAATAGGTCATAGAAGAAAACTCTTGAAATCAATTCATGCAATAGATGAAGATTCTCAATATAATTCCTGTTTAATAGAAGTAATACAAAATAGCTATGAGGAATTAATAATTGAAACATGAGGAATTTAGTAAAATAGGTTTTGGGACTCCATGAGTGGAAACCCATGGATGAAAGACCCGCATACCTTTAAGCCTTGTAACTTTAATGAGAAAGAGCTTGAAGAACATTGAGAAACCCTTCGATAACCTTGTCTCCAATGGAGGAGTCTTGAACCTTAAGGAATTGGAGGAATCTGATAAAGGAATTCTAGAGAAGTTTTGGGAGGATTTGAGAGTTTTTAGAGAGAGATCATTTAGGTCAAAAAATAATATAACTTTCGAGTATTTACAGATATAAAGGTGTGGGTTAAGTCCCAACTATCCTCACTTAATTCAGAAGAAGTTCGAAAAAGTTTACACACTACAGGAACACTGGCGTGTCGCGCCCTTGGTCCCCTAATATGTCATTTTTTATGAACTTCAATTTTTTTTCCTATTTTTGCCTAGGATTATGTTTAGGACACTTTTGTACTATAGGGGGAATAAGTGGGCGACGCGGACTTTGTCACGCACTCTTCTAGTTTGCACGATTTTATGCAAAAATTATTTTTTGATACAAGTAACCTAAAAATTGAAGGAGACCCATTTCCTACAAAACTTTGCCTCCTAAAAATAATACAAAGTCAGATTTATGAAATAATACACATATTTTAAGATATTCAAGAAATACTTAATAGGGTATTTTCGAGTCATATTGGGAGGTGTTACAGGTACACACTGAGATCCTTGGTATCGTAATTACAAATACTAGAGCAAAAAAAGGTACATTCACTAAAAAAATACTTTTGGCTTGGAAAAGAGAGTTTCTACTTGACTTGAGGGTGAAGAATTGAAGAGGAGAAGAGGATTTGCCATTAATTTTCCTTTAAATTTCAGAACCCATTGTCATGGATAATCTTTTTGGTAACTTTGATTTTGCTTTGAACATGAATGGCTAAAAACCCTATGTTTGGAATATGCTTAGTAGCTGAATGTTAATTTCTTATTATGGATTTCTGATTTAATTGAGTTTTATATGCTAATTTGATGCGGGTTTGAATTTTCCTTCACCTATACTTGTAAATCTATGGTTGTAAACTCAAATTCATATTTAGATTTTTGAATATTGCATGAGAATGAGTATTTGAAATGGAAGAATTGTACAATAGTCTTGGATATCGCGTGTTGGGATTGGATTCCATAGTAGAGTTCAATCGACTAAGTATTAGATTATTTAGCTACAAGTTTGTGCAAGTTTCTTTGGCTCTTGTATGACTCACGTATGAAGTCTTAACTGATTCTTATTGATAGGCTATAATTGACTTAACCATAGTTATGATTACAAGATTTCTAGCCTACCCACAAGTGAATTAGCCATAGGATTCAATATTAGACACTCATGTATTAAAATTACATTCAAATATGCACATCCCTGACATGTCTCCATCCATTTGTTCTAGTCAATTATACAAAGTGAACTTTGTCATGATTTATTTTGTTCCAATCAATTTTAAAATGACTACAATTAATTAGTTCGATTTATTACTTCAAGGTTAGAATTAAACAACTTTCAATCTCCGTGGGTTCAACCCCGACTCATAGTTGGGTAAATATATTGTTAATGATCGTCCATACTTCTTTCCAGAGGTGTGTTTGAATGTTGTCAATGACCTTTACGGTCATTACACAACTTTGGGGTATTACAATGCTCTACAATAAAATATGCTTCCATAAAAGGGTGATTATTGTTTATTAAGTTCCTTTCATACTTAGCACTTTCTTCAAAGATGATTTACAACCATTGATAAATAAACTCACCTGTATTCTGACCTTCTTGACCATAGAGGTACAAATTAGGAAAAGTGTTCATTAATAAGGATTTGATTCTATCAACCACCATTTAATAACTTGAGATTGAGAGGAGATAGTTAACTTGAGGGTTTTGATAGATGAACAAATTAATTTGCTACTCAAGTCCCTAGGAAGGACTTAGGGTGGTATTCTCTTAATTGGGTCGAGAGGCTTTAGGACACTCATAGATTTGTCGGATTTGTATTGTGAAATATCTAACTAAATGTATAATAAAGCATTTATTAGAGTGTCAATATCTAAGAATTGTAATTCTAGTTCGTCTTCACTACTAATAAAAAGCAAACTCTAGTATGCTTTCTATGGGATTCGACCTCAACCTAGTTGGGTTACTGTATTTTGCTTCAATCAACTAAATTTCATAAAAAGGATGTAGTTTGGATGACATCAATTAACATAATAAAAATGAAACTACCTGCTCTAGCTAGCATCTTTCTCCATTGAAGACATCAAGTATGTGCAGCTGATAGACTAGTGGAATATTATTATAATAACATGGCTTTCGCAAATTGGATCTTAGTTCTAAGACTGGTTTTTTCTTTGGGGAGATTGCATACAAATGATAGATTGATGACCAAATATGTCCCCTATGCAATGATCAAACTGAGAACAAGGATCATCTTTTCATCAAATGTTCTTATGCTAATATTGTATGGTCCAAGCTTCTTCATTGACAATGTGTGGGCAAACACGTTTTGACATGGAGAAAAGAACTAGAGTGGGCAAAAACTCATATAAAAGGCAATGAAGTTACTGGGCTTGTTGTATGTGTGTACTATCTATGGATTGAGAGTAGTTGTGTGGTTTCAGGCAAAGAGGAATGAGCCACATAAGGTGGTCAGGATGATAGTCAAGTGTTTAGAGGGTCTACTAAAACAACACTAGTAGTGGCCTAGTAAGTATGAATTTTCAACCTTCATGCACCTAAAATGTTAGTACAAGTCATGAGATGTATTTGTTGAGTTGTTGTCTTAATAATTTCTTGCTCTTGGTGGCTGTACCGTGGCTTCTGCCCTCTAAGTTTAAACACTTTAAAAAAATGAAGCATTATTCAAAATAAGTTTAGCTTAGAAGCTTGGATAAACAAGCTATGAGACAAATAAATTGAAATACTATTTTAACATTTATAGGATTGATATTACTTGTACTAAACACCATCTCATTCTAATTTTATTTATTTATAGGAACCATCTCGTACAAACTACATTTTTAACTGTGCTCTTTGAGTACATGCAACAAACAACCCCTCATTGTTTTTGCAAGCATAGACTAATATTATAGAACTTTATCGAGTTGCCCATCGATAGATATTCCGTGACATGCTTTATATATATGTCGAATAGATGATCAATTATGGAGTTTCCAAAATGTGAAGCCAACATAAGCTCAGTAACAGCTCTTATAGTCTTTACTACTAACTTGGCACTATCCTCAAAATTTTTGCCATTAGGTTTCACAATGGCAGCCATATCGCTTTCAAATGCTTCAAGTCTTTCAAGAGTAAATGATCCTTCCATTTGTATTATCTTCTTTATCTCTTCTTCATATGGTGTATAAGAAGGCATGTTAAATGAATCAATTTCATCTTCTTTGATCTTGCCCTGCTTCCATTTAAACAAAAATATATGTTAAACTTGTATCATTTGTGTGTTTGGTACGACACAAGTCATTTCTATGAAAAAAGATTTTTTTTTTCTGAAAAATATTATTTGGTATTTGACTGGTGGGTGGATAATTTTTTAGAAGAAAAACATAATACATATTTATAATAATACTATCAAATAGAATAGGTTTTTGGACAAACACATTGGGTACCATTTGTTGGGTATGCAAACTCCTCACACATTGGTGGAAGAGAGGAAAATGAACCTAGTTAAATAGGTTCAACCCAATCCATTAGTATGAGGACTTTTGGAAGGTTCCCAAAAATAAATTCGTGAGGGCTTCACCCAAAGCGGACAATGTCATACTAATGCGGGGTTGGAGTGAGGGTACGCGCGGTCCTTAGACCGTCGAAGATAATAATAAAGTTAGTTGGAGCAAGGTTATATGAACAATGACTTCCAGCTATTAGTAATTAAGGGAATTCACTCTCCCTTTTGATTGTAACTGTTCTCCCAGGAAAATATTTTATGGGAATTAAATAAATTATTCATACTGCAAGAAAATTTGTGAATGTTTTTCTCTCAAACCCATGGATAAAAAAACAAAATAAAAAAGTGGATGTTAGTTTTTCTGAGATAATTATTCAACTAATTATTATTATTTCAACAAGTCTATTTTTTTCTTTTTAAAAGAAAATTGAAATAAAAAAGATAATAACTATTAGTTAAGAAATATAACGAAGAACCTCGGCGGCTAAATGAAGTAGTGAGTTTGTTAGCAAATCCATCAAACAACAAGAATCATAGGTTCTTGGATCTGGATTGCTCCTACCAACACAGACAAGAACCATATGCCCTCCACTCATTACTTCCTGAGAACGGAAATGTAGAAAGCTTGTAAAATCCTTGTCGAATTGCTTGAAATATGCTTCCACTACTTGTGGAGGACTTGAATCCGATATAAATATATTTCCCTTGTTACACTCCAACCCTTTTGGAACCTGCATATCCCACTTCTTAAAAATGATATGACATAGTAATATCTTTGATAATTGTTATTTATTCATATGCTCGTAAAATTAAAGTACCTGAGAAAGCCAATGGAGACTATAAGAAGAGTGAACAAAGTTCAAACTGTTTCTAGGAAAAAGCCTTCGATAAAAAGAACCAGCAACTCCTGCTATGAAACAATCCCCATATTTCATCTTTTCAAGAAATGATGGAATTGATTTGAAGACACTATTGAAATCATTATCTGGCAGATCATTCAAATACACTTGAAATTCTGGTGGTTCAGACTTGTTCTCTTTGCACAAATTATGAACCATATCAATGACATTGCTGATGGATAATAGAGTATTCGGTCCTGAAGAACAACCCAAATCTGCCACTGTGAAACACTTGGGAAAAATACCATTCTTCAACATTTTTTTTACACTTGCTTCTAATACAGGTTTTGACTTTACTATCACGGTTCTCTGAAAATTCAAACACCACAAACCATTTTGAGTGATACTAATTGAGTTCCAAATCTAATAATCTTTGAAACACAAATATACTACTATTTAAATAAAAGCTAGTGACTAGTGAGTTTGGTTAAACACGCGGTATGAGGCTCTCTGATTATTATAGTATGACTTCAAATTGTTGTGATCTCAAAAGAGCCAGCTAATAAATCAACATTACTTTCTGATTGCACCACGTTAAGAAAGCAAATCTTATGGGTTTTAGTTAAAAATATGTTGAAGGCATCCAAATGTACTTTGATTATGTGATCTTAAACGTGATGCGTGGGGAAATTGGAACCAAGGAATTACCAAGAAGACATTTTCTTAAACGGATTAAAAAGGAAGATAAGATATCACCACTCCTTTTATAACAATGCATATTAAACTATAATATAAATTACCTTTTTGAACGATTGGCCGGCCTCTATTGTATATAGGATAAATCAATTAAAAAACAGGAAAGATTAACATATAGGATAAATCAATTAAAAACCAGGAAAGATTAACATTCAAATTTTAATTGATACACTTTTTTACGTTTCTTGAATTTGTGTGAAGAAGTTGAAATTGTATAAAGGAGACCTGAAGGATTGAGTTATTGGCATAACTTAATTCTGAATCTCCTGCAGTCATTGGTAGACTTTTTTCGAGTACCATTGCTTCTACTTTTGTCTTCTTCTTTTTAACAATTATTAAGTCTTTTTTTTTTTTTTGTTTTTGCTAGTTTATCCATGTTTAGAATGTATGAGGATAAAAGGACAAGGATTTTCTTGATGTCCATTAATTTCTCAACTAAAAAGTTGGCAAGTGATCTAACATTTGTATGTTGTGATGAGTTTCGCCTTGTTTTGTTTATGTGGCTGGGGGCTTTTTGTTCCAAATTTATTCACACCATTTTAATTATCACAAGACAACAGAGACATATTTTTCAAAGCATGTTTCTTTCAAACCTCTTAATTAGGAAATGATTCACATGTTAATAATAGGATATATCAAATAAATATCAAGAATAATTGTTTTACATATTTACACTATAGTGCGGTTCATAAAGTTCCCTTACATCATTTAGTCAAAAAAATTTAGGGGAAATTATATTTATATAGCAAAAAAAGTAAAAAGTTTACAAAAATAAAAAAAAGTAGCCCATATTTTATTTACATTAAAAATAGCCCAAAATCAAGGAAATTATATATGACTATACAATATAGTTTGGCAAAGTTATAGAAAGTATACACTACTATACAATGTATATTACTTATACATGCGCTATACACTAAATACATTATGATATACAAATATATACTGACTATATATGTCTATACACCGAGGGATGAATGCCCAAAATTGTAACAAATAGCCAAAGGTCAGCCGAATGACTACTTTTCATAATTAAAAAAAAATGAGCTACTTTTTGTGTAAATAATTTTTCTCAGTGGTTTGTGGGTGTAATCATCGCAATTTTTCATAAGGCAATCACATAACTATTCCATTTTTTAAAATTATTTACCACTTATAGCAACATTATATTGTTTACCATATTTAACAAATTAATTCAATCTAATTTATAAATCACACATATATAAGCTTCTCACTCTCAAACTTACGCTTCTCACTACCCATTTTTTTTCTCCAATTTCTACTCAATTCTCTCCAAATCTCCCTCTCTCAATTACATCTTAGCACTATTTTCTCCAAAAATTTTGCATTGACGATGACATAAGCGACGCATACTAGTTTTGGTGAGTGAAATCGAAGAACTTCTTATGCAAAATTTTGAAGGTCTAAGAATTTGAGTAAATTAACCTAGCTATTGATTTGCTTTGCAGTTTACTAATTTAGTCGGAGTAATTTTCTGAAGTTTCAATTGAGTTGATGTTTCTAGATAGTGAATGTCTGATGGAATTTTATTTTTTGTGAACGAGCCAATTATTGGCTAAAAAATAGCAGTCTTATGTGTCGTTCAGATCTAATTCATATTGCAGTTTATTGATTTAGCAGGAGTAACTTTCTGAAGTTTCAATTGAGTTGATGTTCCTAGATATTGAAGGTCTGCTGAAATTGTGTTTTCCTATTAACAGTTATTGTCTAAAATTAGCAATCTTTCATATCGTGTAGATCTAATTCAATTTGTATTATTGATTTAGTAGGAGTAACTTTCTGAAGTTTCAACTGAGTTGATATTTCTAGATAGTGAAGGTCTGCTAGAAATTATTTTTTTCTATGAAAGAGCGAGTTATTGGCAAAAGTTAGCAGTTTTCTGTGTCGTTTAGATCAAATTCATTTTATAGTTCATCTAATTCAACTTTTATATGTCTGTAATTCATTGTGCAGTTTATCTAATTCAACTTTTATATGCCTGTAAAAATTGTGCAAGAAAAATCAAATATGACTACTCTAGCTGTACTGTTTTACTTCAATGGTAGATGGGATTGTAGTAACAAATATATTAACTACCTAGCAGATGGTATATTGATAAATATTGAATCAACGTTTGCTAGTCTCATTTCTGTTATTGCTGCTCATTTGTCAATAGACACATCTATATGTAAAGTTGAAATTAGATACAAGATTAATGAAAGGTCTCCTCCAATTCAAATTCATAATGATATGGGGGTAAAAGTGTATACTGAAACCAAAAAGGATCACAAAGATATGGCAAAGTACCCTTTGTATGTCACGACAACTGAATCAATCATTTTGAAAAGTACTTCCACTGAAATTCCAGTTTTATGTTCAGACACTTAAGAAGATATGAGAGTTATACACAATTCATACTTTTCTAATACATTTAGTGGTATTGATGATGCCATGGGGTTAGTTGGCTTCGGATCATCTGAAGACGTTGATGAGCTAGAAGAACTACAAACAGGCATTATTACTAACCACAGTCAATCTATATTTCAGAAAGATCAAGTCTATAAGAATAAGTATATTATTACCAGTACACTGAAAAGACATTTCATTCTGAAACACTTTCAATTCAAGACATTGAGATCAAGCTCAACAAGGTAAGATTTTAATTCAACTTGGTTCAAAGTATTAATTGTATATTACTTAATTCATCATCCACGCTAGTTTAATTCAATTTGTTACAATTAATTTACTTTATTTTTTTAAAATTCATCATCCATGCTATTTTACTTCAACTTTTATTCAATCTTTATTCATGGTTAATTCATTTTGCAGTGTATTGAATTAACGTGTGTAGTACAAATATAATATATAACTCTAGACATGTATTAGAAATGAATCAAATTCTTTGTAGTAAACTCCAAAATGCTAAAACATACTTCAATTCTTTATTCTACATGTTATTCTTTCTTGTTTGTCATAAGGTCTAACATTTTTGCAAGTCTTCCTATTATGACTTTCTTGTCCACAGTTGCTGCAGGTTATTTTTGATTTTTTGAACCTATCTTTTCTCAATTGCTTATGTCTTTTACTCTTTGGTCATCCAGGAGGTCGCTTTCCAAGTGGTGGAAGGACAACCTCATCAAGAATGTATGTTCGTATATTCCAAGTGCTTTCATCTGGAAGGCGATCCAAGTGAAACTGATATATTAATAGTAAATTCCCTCTTGTATAATAATCAGAGCAATAGTTTTCATCATCCATGCTTGTTTAAAGCATGTAGACATGACAACTCATCCAATTGAAATCTCCCACAAGTGCATGTGCGTTGTTGAAGACATACTGTTAATCATGTAATACTATCAAGTATTGTGTACACATATTCATTTGTCTCCCTAACCTTTTCAATAAAAAAAAACAGAGATGTAAGCAAAGAGAAGTTAGATGAATTGAAATAAACTAGCATAGATGATGAATTTAAAAAAAGTAAATTAATCGTATCAAATTGAATTAAACTAGCATGGATGATGAATTAAAAAAAAAAGTAAACTAATCATATCAAATTGAATTAAACTAGCGTGGATGATGAATTTAAAAAAATAAATTAATCGTAACAAATTGAATTAGTCTAGCATGGATGATGAACTAAAAAAAATGTAAATTAATCGTATCAAATTAAATTAAACTAGCATGGATGATGAATTAAAAAAAGTAAATTAATCGTAAAAAATTGAATTAAACTAGCGTAGATGATGAATTTAAAAAAAGTAAATTAATCATATCAAAATTGAATTAAAATAGCTTGGATGATGAATGAAAAAAATAAGTAAATTAATCGTAACAAATTAAACTAGCCTAGCATGGATGATGAATTAACAAAAGTAAACTAATCATATCAAATTGAATTATACTAGCTGTCACGCCCCGGGAGGGGACCCAAGACGTGATCGGCACCCAGAGACTATTACTAGTCCCCAAGCGAATCACTTAGCCTCATCACATTCATTCATACATTCTACTAATTAGTGAAAGACATAAAGAAATAATGGGCACATCTCATCATCCAGTCTCAAAACAATAACATAATGAAAGGCTAGTAGAATGAAACTAGCTCACAAGTTTTAATCATCAACATCTGACTCTAGTCTATGAAGCCTCTATCACTATCAGGTGGTGCCAACGACAGACCCATGGCTGCCTCAGTTCAAATAAAAGATAAGTAAATCTAACTCTAAAGCATGATGAAAATGAGGTAACGAATCCTCCGAAGTAGGAGAGGCTCACCAATCTGCTGAACGCTCAAAGATCCTCAACGATTCGCCTGCTGATAACCTCTATCTAGCGTATCTACATCATAATATGATGTAGTCAAAAGGGGACGTCAGTACTTTCCAAGTACTGGTATGTAAAATAGCTGAGTGAAATCAAAATAAGTAGAACAATATAGAAACAACAATTAACATCAAGGATAGTAAAAATCAACATGTCAAATGTCTATCTAAAACAAGAATAAAGAGTAGACGAGTGACCCATAAATCAATCGACTCATCGATCAAATTAGACTCATCTCGGAGGGACTCATCTCAAAGAAACTCAACTCAACTCATCTTATCTCATCTTTACTCAGAGGGTCTCATCTCAACTCATCTCATCTTATCGCAGATTACTCAGTTTAGGAACTTTCTGGGAGTTTCTCTTAACCAACAACAATAACTTATGAGCTAGGGGTTATACAACAATCATGCTGATATTGCCATAGTCGTCCCCTACTTGCCAGGTAAGGAACGAATATGATCCATAAGGAATCTGAATTCAGTAATCCTCTATTGATTTCAAGGATGTAAACTCGAGATGGAACCATGAGATATAATGGTTCAATCCTCTCCTACGCTGGGCCGGCATAGGTAATGAGTGCAAGTGAGACTCACTCTTACTCATTT
>DF370373.1:6949-18232 GCA_000787875.1 Solanum virginianum
AGTATGTTGAATTCTAATATGATTAGTTTGGCCTAACTAATGTTTTGTTTCAAGTACGAACTGTTTGGTACGAGCAATATTATGTTTTCTAGTATGGATATATTACTGAACCCCTATACTTATGAAATTGATTTTTCATGCATATAACCTCTCACGACTCTACTCGTGCTTTAATGATATCCTTCACCGGTTCCTGAGCCGATTATTATCATGCGTATTATACTATATATATATTATGAAGGAGGCTGGATACGACGGGTCGGTTTGCCCATGGATTGGCTTTGCTTAATTTGGATCCATAAGGAGCTGGACTTGGGATATGTTGGCATTATGACGTGTTAGTGCTGGCCTCGTTCGCCCCGGGTCATGGGAGCGCTGGGCCTCGTTCGCCTTGGCTCACTTGTCGGTATGATATCTGTTATGTATTATGATACTTGAGCATTGGGTCTCACTCGCCTTGGCTCACCGATATTATGATACATGAGTGCTGGGCCTCGCTCGCCTCGGCTCACATATGCTATGACGTGGGTGCTTGGCCTCGCTCGCCCCGGCTCACTTCAGCTATATTTGGGATTTGTGTTGGAGATTTTGGGATTTGAACTTTCTGGTGTGAGGCAGTGGGTGGCGCGAGTTTGGAGGTCACCATTATTCCGGTCCATTAGGTATCAGTTGGATATTTTGAAAAGATAAAAGAAATGTCCATTTGGCATACGCATGTCAGTTTGGCATTTTATACCTCTATCATGATTATTCTTTCAGTTACAGTTTGTACTTTCTGCTTTACATATTCGATACGTATTTCGTACTGACCTCCTTTCTCCGGGGGCTGCGTTTCATGCCCGCAGGTTCAGACATACAGGGTAGCGGGTCTCCAGCTTAGGACCTCCATTTGCTGTTTGAAGAGCTCCCTTGCTTCAAAGATATTTTTGGTATATTTGCTACTTTATTACTTTGTACCATATTTACTTTTGGATATGACGGGGCCCTGTCCCATCTCATTTATAAGTGTATCTGTATAGAGGTCTGTGGACTCCTGTAAGTATGGGTTATGTCAGTTCGTTTGTATATTATGTTTGTATGCTAAGTATGAGAGAAATATCAGTCAGTTTGGATATTACGTTTGCATGTTGTGTCTGTTGGGCGGTTTAACTGCAGCGGTGACCTTGTCGGCCCCCACATATATGGATATGTATGTTGATCTGTCTATTCTATTTGCTGGAACTTTCTGATTTCAGGTGGTTAGTCAGTAAAACAGAGGAAACTCTGCCAGAATTTTTGCAAATGATATTATGACTATATTCTGAGTTTGACTTAGCAATGTCGTTTCGGTGCTCCAATCGAGTACCAGTCACGACCCATAGGTTGGGTCGTGACAAATTTGATAAGGTGTAATGTGAATCACAAATTAAGCAAAGAAAAATCTATTATTATTGCTTTGGAGTAATCGGTTCTGAGGAGCCAACCTAGCCCATTTCGATGAAATTTTGGATTATCAATTTTATATTCTCGAGTCAATGCACAACTTATTACATAAGAACTAAATGATTGCTAAAAAATATTAAGGATGTGTTCCGTATGAAGGAGAATATTCTTCGAAAGATATTTTATAATTTTCTCATGTTTGGTTGGCTTAAATATTTTGAAAAATAATTTTCAAATCAACTTATTTTCCTCAAATTAAAAAAAAACTTCCTTCCAAAAGCTAAGGAAAATATTTTCCAAAACTTTCCTCTAACCTCACATTATGATTTTTTTTCTTACCCAAAACTTTCCTCCAACCTCACATTACAATTTTTTTCTTATCCAAAACTTTCCTCCAACCTCACATTACGATTTTTTTCTTACCCATCCCTGAAAAATTAAAAGTTTATTTTGAAAAATATTTCACATTTTAAATTTTTTATTTTATTACCTATCTCTACCCTGACCCACCTACCCTGTCTCCCAACCTCCCCAACAAAAAAAATTTAAAATTTATTTCTGAAAGCATTTCAAATTTTAAAAATTTTATTATTTTACCTCACTCCTACCCCCACCCCTATGATTCCCCCTGCCAACCACTCCCCTGACCAACCACTCGCCCCTCCCTTCCATGGAAAAAATAAATAAATTTTGTTTTTTTAAAAAAAGTAAATTCTTTTCATTTTTTATCCCCAATCAGGTGTGGTCAAATTTCAATTCAAAAGTCAGGGTCAAATCTAAATTTAGAAGTTGAATCTTTGATCGAAAATCGAGTTAGATCCCGCATTAGGTGTTGGAGTCGGGTCTCTAATTGATTACTGGGGTTGATTTTCCTGTCAGGTGTATCAACAACGTTTTAGTCTCTCTCCGGGGAGCTTAATTCTTTCATTTCTATTTCGTCTGTGTGGTCATTAGATTTATCCTGAAAGTTTGCAACTTTCTGGCAAATCCAAGACCAGAAAGACATATTGCATTCTAAATTGTCATTCAGGCATACATAGTACTTGTCTAGTTATTTTGGAGTAAATCCAAGACCAGAAAGAAATATTGCATTCTAAATTGTCATTCAGGCATACATAGTACTTGTCTAGTTATTTTGGAGTAACAAGGCTATTGCAAATGACATAGAAGCTGTAATTAAACTAAGAGAAAAGACATAAAATGCCTTCTAAACTTAGCAAGGAAATTTACTTTAGCATTCTAACTACACGGACGTTTAATACCCCCTTAACAACTCACAAGTGAATTTTACTCCACATAAGAATTGGACGTAGCAAATAATAAAAATAAAGGCATGTATTTATATATATTTTTTTAAAAATAATAATCCTATTTACATATATTATATAAAAAATTTAAAACACACCCAACCCAAACCCCACCTCTTTCTCTATTTTCTTTGAAGCCCCTCACCCCCTTTTTTCTTCTTCAAAATACCCTACCCCATTTCTCCTTCTTCGCCCCCACCCCCACACACCCAACACCACCCACCCCCAAAACTGAAGCTAATTTTCTTTAACAAAGATAAATTTTGATTTTTTTTCTTCCCTTCTTTCTTCTTCCATGGACAACCACTTTTCACCTCCATTAATGTCTTCTTGCTCTTTGATTATCATAAATCTTCACTAATAATCTCACTATATTTTATTTCTTTTAAAAGTATTTCATCAAATTCTGTTGAGAAAATTTTCTTGTGCATTTTCATGAACAATTATCTTGTCAACATTTTAACCTCAAATCCTTTAATTTTTATAAAAAAAAATGGCACTAATTAATATCAATAGAGTAGAGTTCACTGATTTTACCCAATTTTCATCAATAATTTTACTCTATTTAGTTTATCTAAAAAAATCCGGAGAAGAACATCAATAAACAAACTAAAATAAAATTTGTCAGATTCCAAGTTTCAAGGAGAACAATTATATTTTTACCTCAAATTCCAATGGAGAGTAAACACATGTGAAAAGGTTGGTGCTGACGTGGCAGCGAAGGAGATTAATAAGCAAAATAAAAATTAAAAGATAAATTTAAATATATTTATTATGTGGTGCTAACATGGCACCAATATGGCACTGATGTGGCATCGACGTGGCTGATTTCTTATCAGTCATAAACAATAGTCCTTACCCAATTATAACGCAACATTAATCTTTTCATCAACATATATCATACACTATTAAAAAGTTGAAAAATTAAAGCTGCAAAGTCAGATTACTATTTTATCCCTATACTAAATTAAAAAAGTTAAATAATATTTAATTAATTAATATTAAATTGTTAAATTTTGATTACGTAAAGGTTAAATTACATGATGAATAAATAAGTCTATCCATGAGCTCTATTTATAGATTACTCCCTCCGTCCATCTTTACTTGTCCATTATATTATTTCGGGATATCCAACAATACTTGTCTACTTTAATTTCTGTGTATTAGGGCAAGCTTTCCACATTATGTAGTGAAGTTGAAAAGTCACATTGACTATTTTTTTAAAAAAAATTTATCCTTATCTATGTGCATTATTAAAAAAATTTGAAAAGTCATTTAATAAATGTTATCAATTGTCCTGCTCTCTCTCTCTTCCATCATTTATTTACTCACATTCATGTGTACTACTGTTAAAAGGTTCAAAAATCAACTTCTTGATGGATTAATGGACCAGTCCTTTTTGAGTTAATTTTGAACGAAAACTAGAAAAGTGAAGAAAATCAAATAAAACATCAGAAAATTAAAGCAATAAAAATAGAATATTTATTTAGTTTTATATTTCAAAAAAACATGTGACGGAGAATATCAACTTTAGCAATAAGAAATAATTATTTAATCAATTTAAATTCTTCTCAGTGCTAGAATAGTCTTTAAGAGTATTAATTAATTGGTGTATACGTCTTCATTTGTGTTAGACTTTGACAACAACATTTGTTGAAAATCCTTTAAAAAATTGATTGGTCGGGATAAGAGTGTTACTCAATGTATAGACCTTGATCTGAACATAATTATAATTTTTTTATTGGTTTACATATGAGTGTTCTTTGGTCTATGCACCTGATTGAATATTAATTGTACGATGATCAAACTTGTATATATACTAATTGTTATAATGAATTTACATATTCCTGAGTCAATGGATGAGTCATTGCAAAGAAAAGTTCAAATAAAAGTTACAACAGAAAAATTCTATCACTTGCAATATATTTTGTTTGATTACATCTAAATTCCAAGTCTTTAAGTAATTTTGGTCCAAATGTCCAATTATTTCACATTATTAGTCTTACTTACCAAAGTATTATACAATACTACATAACATAGTATGATGGAGATTAAATCTAATTTAATGGTAGTCAAGTAGGAAATAATAATTTAATCAATTTAAAATGTTAGAGGAAAAAAAAAGAATAAAAGTCTTCCTTATCTATAAATAGGGTCTTTAGCACTCAAATAAGGCAAGCTTCTAAGGCTTCCAATGTTATAATGTAATATTTATTTCATTGTCCATGTATGATTATATATAATCTAACAAATGTCCAATTATTTCACATTATTAGTCTTACTTACCAAAGTATTATACAATACTACATAACATAGTATAATGGAGATTAAATCTAATTTAATGGTAGTCAAGTAGGAAATAATAATTTAATCAATTTAAAATGTTAGAGGAAAAAAAAGAATAAAAGTCTATAAGAGTATCGGGTGATGTCTGAACCTCGACAAGAAAATTAAAAACGAAGAAATAAATATTTATCACTTAAATGAGACAGTATGTAGTCTATTTCATAGACTAGTAGTGGCAACACTTCCAAAATAAAGTAGAGAGTCTAGAAGTTCTTTTTTTACTCGGTATTTGATATTCATATATTGGAGTTTGACTATTTTGAATTCGCGTCGTATAGAGCCCCATTTGCAGGAAAACACTTCAAATTTTTCGATACTCAAAAGTCAGAACTCAAACTTGAAACATTTAATTATATATAAAAAAATAACCTCATCCACTGCACCACATCAACGATGAGGGCCTAGAAGTTAAAGTTGGCAGCTAAAGAATTCGAAACTATGTTTTAAAAAATATTTTTCGATTGGGTTAATTTTCCTCCAATTTAAGAAAAAGGACATTTCTACCAAAAATAAGAAAATATTTTTCAAAATTCTTTTTCAACCTCAATACCCAAGCTGACCGAGGATCCGATTCTTGACCCTAACTTGGGACCCAACTTCCGAATCTAACTCTAGATCCAACTATCGATCTGAGACCTGATTTTAACCTCGACCCACCCATGACCCGACTCCCCACCCTAGTCTTGGTTAGAGACCTAACTTCCTAGTTGATCCAACACTTTGATCTAAAACTCAACTCTCAACCCGACTCATGATTCTAACTATGAACCCAATCATGACTCCGATTTGAAATTGAACTGTGTCAACCTTTACCTAGGACCGACCCTGAGTTGAGAACCAACTTCCAATTCTTGATCTCAACTGGAGATCTAATCCATATTTTTATATTTAAGTTAAAATTTCCTAACGTTGAATATTCGTACAAAAATAAAAAAAAATCTTTAACAAATATTACTTAAATGGCCAGCAACATTACTACATCCTGTAGAATAGTTTTCTATTCAGGCTAAAAATTCAAGACTTCTTTGTTGTACTACTTCCAACTGTCTAGTCTATTTCCTTGACTAAGTAGTGACAACTTTCAAGATAAAGAAGGAGGGCCCTAGAAGTTTGAAGTTGGCAACCAAAGAATTTTCTATCAATAATTGACCTAAAGTCTTATTCTATCATTCATTGGAGAAAATAAATTTATGATATCAAGTTAAAGATTGATGGAACAATTGAAACAATAACGTGTGGAAAAAGAGTCTAATATTAGAATATTCAACACAATATTGGAAATTTGCTATGAATAATGAAGACAACTTTATAAACTAATATTCTTGATATTAATGAGTCATTATGAAAATTTTTCTATTTTATGTTAATTTTAGATAGTCTAATAACATGTTTTTTTTTTTAGCTTTCAATGAACAACATTACTTTACTTCCTCCGTCCCATTTTTTGTGACATCATCTAACTTAACTCGATGTTTAAGAAAAAAAGAAAGACTTTTGAAACTTATGGTCTAAAATAATTCTAGGAAATATATATGGTTGTAAATCATTTCATCAAGGATAAAAGGAGATTTTAAAGCTAAAATGTTTCTAATTTTAGTAAGGTGACATTTTTTTTGGACGGACTAAAGAGGAAGGGTGCCACATAAACGTCTTGCTGAATCTTTTTCTTTGCCACAAATTTTTGAAATTATGGAGCAGCTAGCTTATCAATCAATCTGAACGGTGGTTGATCACGATAAACATCACCTATAATCAAGCAGTTCGGTTTGATTTCTTTAAATCCTAAATGAAGTTAAGACCTGTTTTCTTTTTCTTTTTGATTTTTTGTAAGAGCAGATTCTTCTGCTGAGACCGTGAGGCTGTGTTGGGTACTAGATTTTCTGTTCAACGTTTTTACTCACTTTTCCAGATTCATATTTCCACAATTTTGGAACTGGAGGAAGTGATGAAGCAGAGCATTGTGTTAGAGATAAATCTGCAGAGTATTGTGTCGGAGATAACCGCGACATAGTACAAATTTGTGTATTGTGCCTTAGAATTTTGTGCAATCGATGTGGGTCTATTTTTTTGATTTATCTTGTAAATTGGTTTGGATCTTCACTTCTGGAGATTTATTTAATTATTATTTTATTAATGATTTCACTTTTATTTAGTTAGTGTTTTCGGTTGGAGATGTCTAATGGATTTATATATTTCCAAGTCAATGAATGAGTCGTTGCAAAGAAAAGTTCAACTAAAGCTATGACAGACAAGTTCTATCACTTGTTGTACATTTTGTTTGACACCTTAGTAGACAAAAAGCCTTTATTCCAAGTCTTTATTCCAAGCCTTTGAAATTTAAATAATGAATTTAATTTTTTAGAGAAAAAAAGGAAAGAAAAGTCTAAAAAAGAGTGAGTATAAGGTGATGTGTATAGACTTTGACTTAAATGTAAAAAAGAAATTTAGTCGAAAAATCCCTTCAAATTTTGGTGGGATTGATGCATTTTATCTCCCTAAACAAATAACATGAACCACCAAAGTATGTGACAGATGATGTTATTTTGATGAGGTATAGTATACCACAAATTAAGTGAAAAAATATGAACCACCAAAGGATGTGTCAGATGATGTTATTTTGAGGAGCTCACTTGAGTTGTGGATCATAAACACATATTCAAAGTTGTGAACTTTTGGCAAACACCTAACTATGAATTAATTAATGTTATCAATAAACTTTGTGAACCACCGACTTGCAGATGGATGAACCACAAATTAAGTGTTAGAATTTGATGTTTATGTTTGTCCCACATCTAAAGTGGGAAGTCCCTCTCCCCTCTTTCCTTATCTATAAATAGAGCTTTTAGTCTTTCAATAATGTAAGCTTTCTGGTTTCCAGTTTTACAATGTAATATTTATTTCTTTGTTCATGTATGATTATATATAAAATCTTATTGTCCATGTATGATTATATATAAAATCTAACGTGGTATCAAAGCCTCTACGGTCCTGGTAGACTGATTGGAGAGTCATTGCCTTAGTGTGACAGATGAGAGAGTCGCTGCCTTAGTGTGACAGATGGGAGAGTCTAACGTTGAATATTCGTACAAAAATAAAAAAAAATCTTTAACAAATATTACTTAAATGGCCAGCAACATTACTACATCCTGTAGAATAGTTTTCTATTCAGGCTAATTGCCTTAGTGTGACAGATGGGAGAGTCGCTGCCTTAGTGTGACAAAGGAGAGTCGCTGCCTTAGTGTGACAGATGGGAGAGTCGCTGCCTTAGTGTGACAAATGGGAGAATCACTGCCTTAGTGTGACAGATGGGAGTGTCACTGCCTTAGTGTGTCAGATGGGAGAGTCACTGCCTTGGTGTGAAAATGGGAGAGTCGCTGCCTTAGTGTGACAAATGGGAGAGTCGCTGCCTTAGTGTGACAGATGGGAGAGTCGCTGCCTTAGTGTGACAAATGGGAATGTCGCTGCCTTAGTGTGATAGATTGGAGAGTCGCTGCCTTAGTGTGACAGATTGGAGCATTGGAGCGTCCCTGCCTCAATTGCAAACTCTCAATGTTACTTATGTCACCATTGCGAGTTTGAGAGGGGGTGTTAGAATTTGATGTTTATGTTTGTCCCACATCTAAAGTGGGAAGTCCCTCTCCCCTCTTTCCTTATCTATAAATAGAGCTTTTAGTCTTTCAATAATGTAAGCTTTCTGGTTTCCAGTTTTACAATGTAATATTTATTTCTTTGTTCATGTATGATTATATATAAAATCTAACATTAAGCTTAGAAAAATTTGCTACTACTTCTTTGGAGTAATCAATGGACCACACTTGCTAATTTCCAATAAAATTTTAAGTTGTCAACACTCAATAATTAAATTCTTAGATAAATAAAAAGTGTCTATGAAAGTATTAATTGGTGCATAGACTTTGGCAAAGACCTCTCAAGTCTAAAATTCAAAAAGTTTAGTGAGTCAAAATAAGAGTGATAATTGATGAATGGATCTTGAGAAAAAAAAATCTTTATTGTCAAAATTCCACAACAATATTGATTGGTACGGATAGAAGTATTTTTTGGTGTATAAAACTTTAACTTCCAAGTCAAAAATTCCAAATTTTTTCCTGAAAATCTATAATGGGATTTCTTAGTTTTAAAAAATTCTTTATGTTTCTAGTGTGTTCTTGTTTTATTGTCAAATATCTATACATCAACACAAACATCAACCGAAATTATAGGACTGAGATTTAGTAGTTTTGCAAATTCAATTTTTAACAGCAGAATGAGATTTTGCTCCAATGTAAAAATCAAGCTCAATTCAAATGTTTCAAAATAAATGTTCACACCTAAGGCTTGAAACAACACTCTCAGCAGCACTCTCTTTTTCTGAGGCAACTCTGTTAAGGAACAGCCCCTGATTTCTAATTTTCTCCAACTCTGTCTCAGGACATCATAACACATCCTTGTCAGAATAAGGAGCTATTAATGCCCTATGATGCATCACTGAAAGCACAGGTCCCGGCAAATCTTTATAGTATTTAACAAATAAGCTTGCAATTATATCAGTGCATCTTTGAAGTTTCCTGTGTTTAATAACATCTCCCTTGGTTGTATTTTGTAACACAGGTATTTGTGCTATGATTTCTTCTCTAGCATTGGTGATGTATGTCAAGGTTAGGGCATTAACCAAATGAGATTGTGTTTGTGGCAGCTCTATCAGCTTGTGCTTGTTCCAAGCTTGTCGATTTCGGCTTTCAATAGTTTGAAGAAATGACACGTGAGTTTGGATTTGTAGCTAAGATGGAACATAATGGGCAAGTGTACGACTTCATATGGAATATGCCTTTTGAAACTGATGCTACTGTCTTGGGGGCTCTGATGGGTTCTTGTAGAGTTCATGGAGCTAATGCATTGGGAAATGAAGTAGTACAACTATTGCTTGAGTCGCAACCGAATTATTAAAGGTGTTATTGGTCAATACTCTCAAGCATAATCTGTGAGGTGCAGAGAGGTGGGATCATGCTGCTGCCTTGAGAAAAGCAATGTTAGATGAACTATCTAATAACTGAAACAACTTTTATTGCAAAATTGTCTACGAGGTCATCAAATTTAGCGGTTTCTTCCTAAATGAACTATCAAATCCCATATATCTACGATACTGGTTTCGCGTCTTCTAGGATTTGAACCTTAGTATCCGCAGTTGTTTCTCCAACTTTTCAACTGCTACACCACCTCTACTGTGGTCTCGTTATTCAAGTTATTATATATTGATCAAATACTTTTTCTATTTCAAAGTACACAACAATTTGGAACTGTTTAGGTTTTTTAATGCGTTTTCTGCTGCTATTTATCAATTTTCTAGCAAATTGTATCATGGTTGCATTAGATGGTGCTGAATATATTTCTATAGATAAGTGAAATCAAATTTGTTTGAGTGGCAACAAAAGAAAACTCGTGTCTTTATTTGAAGGTCAATATACACTTTGTGATACATCACAAACTATGAAAGTGAAAGCTTTTATTTGCATCCCAGCAATGCGATAGACTTGAATCCTGCAATTTCCAAAAAACCAAGAATTAAAGTTGAAAGCTTTAAGGTGAAGGAGATAGAAACTTTATGGATATATAAAATGCATTCTTCTGAAGGATGGAGATTAAGTTGAATACTTAGTTTCTTTTCTTGCGCTTTTGCATTCTCGTAATAATTTTGTGTTCCAATTCTACAAATACCCTGGAAAACCATGCTGGATATTGAGTTGACAGCATTATGTATATCACGGATAATCCAATAACAAGTCCACAACTGTAACCCATGAGAACAGCCTCCCAACTTACCACTGGTGAATCTTCTTCTTCTTCTTCGTCATCTTCTTGCTCAATTGGAGTTGCCATTTGTTGTACCCCATCACCACCACCACAATCTTTTAAGAGTGGAAATCCACATAGTCCATCACTCGCTTGGTATGAACTGTTCTCAAATGTATCAAATTGTTTTCCTCTGGGGATGCATCCAACAAGATGATTGTGAGAGAGATTTAAAACTTCAAGTGATGTGAGCAATGCAAGTTGTTGTGGAATTTCTCCACTGATTTTGTTGGATGAGAGATCTAATGACTCAAGTACAGATAAATTATGCAGTGATGCTGGTATATCACCTTCCAAGACATTATGAGATAAGTTCAATGTGCGAAGCCCAATGAGATCTCCAATAATGCTTGGGATATGA
>DF370372.1:3053-15606 GCA_000787875.1 Solanum virginianum
TATATATATATATATATATATATATATATATATATATATATATATATATTCTGAAGGAGGCTAGATACGGTAGGTAGATTTGCCCATGGACCGGCTTTTCTTAGTTTGGAGCCATAAGGAGCTGGGCTTGGGATATGTTGGCATTGTGACGTGTGAGTGCTGGGCCTCATTCGCCCCGGCTCACGTGAGTGCTGGGCCTCGCTCCCCTCGGCTCACTTATCGGCATAATGTCCTTACTATACCATGATACATGAGTGTTGGGTCTCGCTCGCCTTGGCTCACTTATCCTATGATGTGAGTGCTATGAGTGCTGGGCGTTGCTCGCCTTGGCTCACTTATCGGCATAATGTCCTTACTATACCATGATACGAATCATGAAAGATAGCATGTTGGAGTGAGTTGTATAAGTTAACACTTATCGGCATAATGTCCTTACTATACCATGATACGTGAGTGCTGGGCCACGCTCAGCTCGGCTCACCTATCCTAGGATGTGAGTGCTGGGCCTCGCTCGCCTCAGCTCACCTATCCTATGACGTGTGTACTGGGCCTCAGTTATCCCTCAGTTCGTATTTCCTTATATTCTGGAAAGTAAGTACTTTGATATGTTTCGGGTATGCATTTAACCATTGTACTTTTGTTTTAATGGTTGTCATGATATATATATATATACTCTGCACTTTCTGCTTTACATATTCCGTACGCATTTCGTACTGACCCCCTTTCTTCGGGGGCTGCGTTTCATGCCCGCAAGTGCAGCCATATAAGTGAGAGACCCCCAACATATGATCCCTGACTGCAGTGTGAAGTGCTTCTTCTGCTTTAGAGCAAACACTTGGTATATATGCACTTAGTGCTCTAATTTGTATTTCTATACATTTGAGGGTACGATGGGGGCCCTATCCCGTCCTATGATTCTGTCAGTCTGTAGAGGTCTGTGGATACATACACGTGTGGGTGGTGTCCAGTTTGTCTGATTAGACCTGTATAATAATTTTTGAATATGTTTGATCGGTTTGGATAATAAGTTTGATACTTGTGGTGACATAAGCTGTCTGTTTAGAAATTTGGTTTAATAATTGCGTCAGGGCGCCCAATCCAGGCTCTAGTCACGGCTCCGGGGTTGGGTCATGATAGGTGGGACCCGTGACACCCTTTTATGAAATTTTAACAATTTAAAAAGAATCTGACTGATTCTTAGGATTTATAAAAATGGTTTGTGTGCATATGATTCTCACGACTCTATTCATGCTTATTATGACATCTTTCACCGGTTCCCGAGCCAGTTATTATCGTACGAATATGTTATATATATATATATATATGTTCCGATGTTGACATTATGCCTGGGCGGGACTCGTGATCCGAGCGGTCCAGAACATATCCTTTGTGGACATGACTCGTGGTCCGAGCAGTCCAAGACATATCCTTTGTGGACGTGACTCGTGGTCCAAGCAGTCCAAGACATATCCTTTATGAATGTGACTCGTGGTCGGAGCAGTCCAAGACATATCCTCAATGGACGTGACTCGTGATCCGAGAAGTCCAGGACATATTCTTGGTGGACGCAACTCGATAACCTGAGTGGTGCAGGACCTATCTTTAGTGGGCGCAATTCGTTAACCCGAGCGGCCTAATTTTTGTACTATGCCATTTCGATATTAGGATTGGTGAGTATAGGGACACCTAGCTCACTTATCCTAGGTGTGATATGTGGCGGCGATTTCAGAAATTTGAACTTTTTGGCATTTGCAGTAGATGGCATATATTTTGGAGGTCACCACCGGTTCTAGTCCATTAGGCATGGTTTGGTATCCTAAAAATAAATATTTTAATGTTTTGGACATACATTTAGTTTTCATACTCCCCTGTTAAACTGCTACTTTGATTTACATTTTGTATATTCTGCTTTACATATTCGGTACGTATTTCGTACTGTCCCCCTTTACTTCGGGGGCTGCATTTCATACCCATAGGTACCGACGTATAGAGTAGTGAGCCACCAGCTTAGGATCTCTGACTGCCATTTGAAGTGCTCCTTTTGCTTCAGAGTAAACACTGGATATATACACTTATTTCTTTATTTTCTATTTATACATATTCGAGGGTATGACAGGGTCTTGTCCCGTCCTATGATTCAGTCTGTTTGTATAGAGGTTTGTAGACGCCTGTGCATATGGGTTATGGTAGCTTGTATGATTATATATGTATGTTACGTATGTTGGGTAGTTTAACCGCAGCGGTGACGTTGTCGTCCCGCGTATGTATTTGGATAATAGTTTGCTGGGATTTTTCAGAATGCAGGGTTTGGGTAGTCAATAAAAAAAAGAAAACTCTGCCAAAATTTTTATAAAAATAAGATAGCTATTATAATTGAAATCTGGCTTAGCGTTTGTGTCTGAGTGTCCCAACTGGGCACTAGTCACGGCCCACGGGCTGGGTCGTGACAGAATTGATGTATATGATGATGAAAGGAATGCATGTATATAATATTATCTCTATAGTGTTGGGGATTACCAAGCCTCATTTGGGAGGTTGAAGGCCCGCGTAACCTTGTTGAGGGGTTTGTACCTCGATCGCTTCGCTCGGGAGGTGGCAAGCGATTATGGTGTTTATCACTTGTTGCATTGCATCCTACATACTTATTACATTCAAATGTACTAACGCATATGCCTACATGATGTTACCATGTAGGGACCAGAGCCCTGCTTGAGCATCCCCATCCATGTGGCTAGTACAATTCCACTCCGAGGACATTGCTTATTGTCTCATTCTATGTCCTAAGACTACCTTAGCCCGGTTGCTTGTCTTGGCCCCCACTCTTATCTATCAATTAGAGGTAATGTTGGACTTATCATGTGTAATGTTATGAGCTTGACTCTCCCTTGACTCTTCTTATGATATGAATGATGTCTCATAGCCCTGATTATCCCTATTTCTACTCTTTGTTGCTATTTTATTGCTTCTACAACCAAGGATATGTAATGATGTGCTAAGAGGCTTGCTTGGCGTCCCCTCGGGTTCCCCTTGAGTCGTATCATGTCTAAGCCCTAGGCTTGGGTCATGACAACTGTAAGAGTCAATAGTTGGACTGCATTTCTCAAATCCTGTTGGTGGCATCGATAGGTTGTTCTAGGGAAATTTCACTACTTTTTGGTTCATTAGGAGCTGGAGGAGTTGGAGATGTTTGTGACAAAGACTCATCTTGAGCCTCATTTTGTTGTCTCACCCGACTGGGTATACCAACTACCATTTCTACTTCTTTACCTTTGCCTTTGTTTTTCCTAGTTTTTGGCATACTTGTTGTACAAAACATTTTAGAGGTTAGACATAATCCACCTATTACACTTGACTCTATGGAATGACCTAAAAAATGGAATGAAAATGACAACTTCTAAATGTCACGTAGACTCTTGCTTATAAATATGGTTCACAACACATCCATAAACAAGACTCTACATAGACACGACTTTGTAGACTCCCTAGGATGATCCACTCTCGTACCATTTTTGTCACGCGCAAACTCCAATTAAGGCGGACAGATACCCGTTAGGCCATTACCTACAAGGGTCGGCAAAACCAACGTATAACTATACACTTGTTGTGAACATTATAAGGGGTTTGTATATTCAACATGCATTCAAGAAGGTAGATAATAATAACAAGCCAAAAGGAAATACATATGACTAGGCCATTAGCGCCAAAATGTCTAAAGTATGAGACATGACTGCACTTTAATTTACATAGTCCATAAAGCCTCTAGTAAGGAATAGTATCAGATAAGGGTTAGGACAAACCCACCTTATGACTAACTATACAATACAAAAATATAAGCTCTACACACACAAAGCCCCGAAGCAACCTGGAGCTTATTAACAGTAGTCAAATATCCTTTTCTCCTACTGGGGAGATCTATTAGTGCTTGTACCTGCAACATGAAATGCAGGTCCCCCGTAAGGGATGTTAGTACGAGATAATATATCGAATATGTAAGGCAGAAAATACTTTATATGAAGTAACAACTCAAATGAAATCATGCACTGGTGTAAGGATAAGAGACCACCTTTAGTAATACTATGGAGTCATGTACTTTATGTCTTTTTTATTACTTTATCTTTCTTTACTATATAATATGTGCACAACATGTAATACAAATAACCAGCTAATTAGTGGTAAATCAATATCGGGATCGACCCATACTAGGCGTTCATTTCACCCCTGGGATACCCTCGTAATGGGATCGGCCCATACTAGGTGATTCTTCCACCCATAGGCTATCACCTATCAATAAGCAACATACTTTATCTTTTATTTACTTTTGAGATGATTCTTCTAGTTCTCAGAATATTTGAGTTGTAGGACCATATATAAAGTATATGACATGTAAATAATCATGAAAGACAATACCATATTGAAAGGAGTAGGTTACACAAATAATGAAATGCGTAGGAGATGAAATAACACATGAACTTTGTTTAGTAGAAAGAATTCATGTATCTTGGTATCCATATATGTGTGCAGATTTAGAAATGACTATGTATGGGAGCATATATACATGTGGAGGAGTGGAGACATGGTTAATGGTTGTGTTGGAGTTTGTAAGTGCCTTTATGTGCCAAGAAAGAATCTAGATTTCATGTCAAGTAATACGAAGTTGAGTAGCCTTACATACCTCATTGTACCACCTCGTTATTACCTCGAAATAGCCTTCCTTTCCTCCAAATATTTATCTATAATAGAGTAGGTGATAAAACTAGTTTTAGGAGCTAATAAGCACATCTTGGCAGCCCAATCTCATAAAAACAACACATTAACAGCAAGAGTGTAAATATCAACCCGCATGTATTCTTTCAATCTTTTTGCATCTAATCGTATTTTCTAATACACATTCTCATATACATATTATGTGTAGCCTATTTTAGTGCCATTATAGTCTCACAACAGCCCATGAAGCACAACACATAACGATTATACATAACATACAAGTAGACAGCATAATATTATGTCCCTTTGCTACATTTCGATGTCAACAATTCCAAACCTGTTCTAATTTTAACCAAACTACCCCTACCACATTTACATATAAATGTAGTTCTAAAATAGTACAAAAACAGTTCTTAAAATAGGTGGAGGACGTGAGAAAATAATCCTCAATCAGTCAGGTCACAATTTCTACTAACAACACATCTAAGACAAATACTTATACATGATCGTTTACGTAGAACAAAATAGTGCAGCGACCTTCTACATCCATACAGCACTAAAACTCATTAAGAGCAACAACCTCCTTTTATAATCAATCCAACTAAGAAGAGAAAAGCTCCCAAATAAATAAGAAAAGTGTACAATAATCTTTGGAACACATGCTGTCCAAAACATTAGCACAAGTATAACCAGCCTAGTCTCTTGTTTTTCATGAAGAAACCATACTAAACACATAAGTATTTTTACTTTCCTTTAACCAAAACATTAGCACAAGTATAACCAGCCTAGTCTCTTGTTTTTCATGAAGAAACCATACTAAACACATAAGTATTTTTACTTACCTTTAACGTCAAGGTTTAGGGTTTTTGTAGGTATCCTTGTGAGGTTGTGAGGGCTGTTTTGGATTATTAAAAAAGAGCAAAAATGAACTTAGAAAAGTAGAATTTTTTTTGTTCAATTTGAAATGGCTTAAGGGAGCTGTTTCTAAATCCTTTTTAATGGGGACTTTTAGCCAACTTACTAAGGCATTTTCAGTCTTACTTTATTAAGCTGGTAATGCAGCTTCTTGCCCCTTTCACTTGGGCCATAATGGGTTGCAAATTGATAGGCCTTGGCTATCCATTATTTTCCTTTTTTCCTTACTTAGTTTGGGCCCAAATCATTAAGAACGTTGTGATGTACTTGGGCTATTTTTCTATTCTTCTTGGGCTAAAAATATTTTTCATTTACGATGCTAAAACATTGGCTCAAGTCACACCCTTAAGTCGAACTTTATTCATTATTGGACTTGCATAGATTCGGTGTCGAGGCTCTTCTCTGTCTAGCTAGCAAATTTAAGCTAAGCAAGTGACTCACCTGCTAGCTTCCTAAGTCCTACAAGCACCTCACTATTTTCACTTTGTTTAAGGTCATGATCTCCTCAATTGACTTAAAACTTGTATATACAAAACCATCTTAAGCGTTAGACGTACACATCGCCTTCTAATTTGAGATTCAAGCACTTTTAAAAATGGACGCTAATTTGACCAAGTCATATCATGTGTCATGTGCATTGGAATAGTACACGTAAGATATGGGGTGTTATATAAAGTTCACAATCATTTTCCATGATAAAGTCGTGCATTCTTGTCTTCCACCAGCCATAGAATTGTCCATTGAAAAGAGGAGGTCTTGTAATCTATTTTCATTCTTTCAGATTAACAGTAGGAGCAACTATTTTTTGCAAGATCTTCTCTAGGTGTTAACCTTTTAGAGAGAGCCTGCTCTAATACCATTTGTTAGCTTGTATGCACTCCTACTCTACTAAGGGACCAGGTTCCTCAACATAATCAGATGAAGAAAGACAGAAAATAAAAACACAACAGATTTATAGTTGAAACCCTCCTTGCTTAAGGGAGGTAAAACCACTACCTGATCCATGAGATTTCAACTCAATGTTTCATTAACCTCTTACAATCCTAAAGACTTATCTACATGTCCCTTTTCCCCTTACAAGTAAGTGAAACCCACTAACTCTAGCTACATTGAGTAAGAACACGAGCAAGACAACAAGAAAATAAATTTCCAATTGCCCAAATTTCTTTATAGAATAGGATCTTGTTCACATTTAGAGTAGGGAAACATGACTAAAGAAAACTAGAGATGAACACTTGAAGCTTCAATGCCATGGCTGTTTTTTGCAGTTTATTTCCAGAATGGAGAATATGATATTTTAGTTATGAGTGGATGAATCTTTCTCTTGTAAATTCATAATATATATCAATCCCTCAAATGACAAATCACAAACTGTTGGGGACCACTCACCAAAACACACCACTTGGCCCAATATCATTTGTCAGTTCATCTGCCCATATTGCTAATACTCAAGCACTACTAGAGTTGGTTATTCACAGGGAGAAGTCACTATCAACCATATACTAACTTACTCTAAGACGAGATTTGAATATCATTTGTCAGTTCATCTGCCCATATTGCTAATACTCAAGCACTACTAGAGTTGGTTATTCACAGGGAGAAGTCACTATCAACCATATACTAACTTACTCTAAGACGAGATTTGAATATCATTTGTCAGTTCATCTGCCCATATTGCTAATACTCAAGCACTACTAGAGTTGGTTATTCGCAGGGAGAAGTCACTATCAACCATATACTAACTTACTCTAAGACGAGATTTGAATATCATTTGTCAGTTCATCTGCCCATATTGCTAATACTCAAGCACTACTAGAGTTGGTTATTCGCAGGGAGAAGTCACTATCAACCATATACTAACTTACTCTAAGACGAGATCAAATCTCATCCTAGAATTTGTCAATTCATCAAAACACATTCATTCTAACCGGCAATAATAACATGGTCCTCTATTTCTTTTTCACCATTGAACTTTTGCTCCAAGTGGGAAAAGTGTGAATTATTAATTAGCGCTTTGAAAGTAATTTATGCCTCAATCATTCTCCTAACCACTAGTTTTTTAAGATTAAATAAAGATGAAAAGCAAAGTAATGTTATACTAATCCTAATTTAATAGGTTTTGTCACTAAATAATATGTTACTATTTAATCCTAACATATAGTATAGGTAGTGTCGCGTTGTATTTTTTTACGTTGATTTCCATCATATATAATAATAATATATAAATCCTAATGATTGTTCCTCTTGAATGGTTCGATAAGGTAATGAGACATTCATTTGATTGATATAACGGTGAAATGAAAATTTTTGTTAAGCATATTTAAAATATTAGGAAATATTTCTAAAAAGTTATTTTGAATCTATATATACAATATTATTTTGTCTATATACATATCCTTGAGTCAACGTAGCTGTCCCTTTACTAAGAGACAATATGCATAGTTAATAAAATATTAAGTTATATGTGTACTTGACTCAGCATTCGTCTAGACTAGAAATTATTTCCATTCCCATCCACTAACAAGAAACAAGTTGGTGGGGTATACACGTACATATATATGTGTGTGAAAAAAAAAGACAAAAAAAATAGACACATGTATGTATGTGGCCTTAGATTTAGAGGGCTTCCACGTTTTATGGACATTTACAAATAAACCCTAACAACCATACTGTAGTGGTTAGTATTAGTGGAGTATTCAAGATTTTCTTTAAGGGGATTTAAAATTATAAAAAATAAACATACGGACTAATTAAAGAGGATTCAACGTTTATTATATATACATAAAATATTATTTTTATCATATAAAAATAATACTTTTTCACTGAAGAGATTTCGAATGAATCCCCTATTACTATGTGGCTCCACCACTGGTCACTACTGCCTTTCTAATAGATATTACTCTGTCTGATTCCTAATAAATAATTACTTCCTCTGTTATAATTTATCTAGACGATATTTGAATTTAGAAAGTCAATTTTATTAAAAAACAAACTTAGAAATCTTATATCTAAAATAAATAATTAAACTTTTGAGATCGGAATTACGACACATAAATTTAGACGGGGAAATATATGTAAGTAATGGCGTAAAGCTAGTAACAGATAATAAGTTAAAATATCCAGGGAAATAACTGTATTGCTAATTGTGTCCTCGAAAAAGAATGGATACATAAGTCACTAGTTTTACACCATTCATATATTTATTTTGGACAGGAATTTTAAGGACTTATTCATTTTATTTGGAATTATATATAGTATCTTTTGTTTTGTTCATGAAGAACCAAAAAATAAAAAATAAAAAAAATCTAGCCTGTCAACACTTGAAGAAAATTTGGATTTTCTATACGTTTGTGTTTTTTGCCTTATAATAAAGCACTTTTTATGAAAAATAATCACACTGATCGAGAACCAATATTTACCATGATTAGTAGACAAATCATTGCAATAATCAACATTAATTAAATTTGGCAAAATCATTCTGTGCAATCTATCTTCTAAAGCATAAATTTAAGTGCACGTGTGTGTATATATATTAGATAATACATAAATTGAACTTTAAACTTAGCTTCAAATTTTAATTTTGATCTTTAATTTTCATATTGCATAAGTAGACACTTTAACTGTCCAACGCTTCAACAAAAAACCACTTTAACTTTCAGAGTGCACAAGTGCCTACTTGTTGAAGTGTTGAAATTAAAGCCTTTTTTTTTGTTGAAGTGTGGGATAATTAAAGTGCTTACTTGTAGACTATGAAAGATAAAAGTCAAAGTTAAAATTTGAAGGCAAATTTAAGGTCCAATTTATGTATTACCTATATATATTACTCCCTTCCTTTTAATTAGTTTATTTGATTTTGACTTGACGTGACATTTTAAAAAATAAAAATAACTTATGAATCTTGTGGTTTAAATAAAATATTTACAAAATGTACTAAAATAACCTTTAACGTTATAATCTTATAAAGATATCACATGAAATTTAAAATTTAAAAATTATATAAAAAAAACACCCTTTTTAAACACTCTAATAAAGAAAGAAAGAAAAATAAATTCAAACACATGAACTATCACTTAAGTAGACATAAGTGGAAAGAATCCTTATAGATTAATTGCAATAGATCTTATCAAATACTTAATTTATAGGATCATTAAATATTATTTTTCCAGTCAATTAGTACAATTATATAAATATAAATATGAACTACATCAAACTATTCATAATCTAAAATCGTACTTTTTGATATATTTGTTCCAATACTTTTTTGAAACTTTTTTTTCCAAAGAATCTTCCCACAAACTTTTTTAGAATTAGAGAGAGCACAAGAGAAGTATAGTCTATTCTTTTAAACGTATAAGAATGAATAAACTCATTGATTTTTTCTGTGAGAATCCTTTAATAATTTTAAATAAACATAACTTTTCAAGTAGTTGTGTTTCTTCTCTTATATTTATTAATATACACAATTATGTGTATCTAATTTCTCTTTACATGGATTCAAATTGACCCACATAGGTGATATAACTGTGCAGTAGTTCATAAAATGTGGAAATCCCACATTGGTGGTTTAGGCCACATTTTTGCCCCATATAAGGCCTAGGTCATTTAGTCTAAATAATTGAGTAAAATCATTTATATATATTAAATTATATATCTAAATAACTTTATTTTTGCAATTTATTTTACGTAAATTATTTATTTAAAATTAAGTTAATATTAAACAGAAAGTTTGTGTCTGTTAATTCAAAAAAGGCTCCTTAACAGATTCTGTAAATACGATGAATTCCATGATGTAAAGTAATTCAATTGCATATATTGTTTGCACTTTTTAATTCTTCTAACACTAATCCAATCTCCTTCAAATCGAAAAGGGAGCCACCAAAATATATATCTGAAATAAGTTTTTTTTATATATATATTGATTATTGTTTTTACAACGAACGTCTGGCTAATCACCCATTACTATGTGTGGTTCCGCCATTCTATATAGTTAGTTTTGATACTCAAATTTGTAGAGTATAACTTATACACAACTGATTGATGTCAGAGGTATTATCACTTTTTTACTTGTTTTTATAGATTGATAGTGGACATGTTAGGTAAGATGATGTATTTATTCTAACGTTTTTGCATCAATCATGTGATGCTTACAGAAACATACAGCTAGTCATGTCCAAATAATCTTTGAAGTACGACATAAGTTTTATTTTATATGTGTATTATATCTTAGTCACTCCGAGATTTTTAGGATGTTTCAAGAATCGATGCTATGATGATTCACTAATTTCAGTGAGCTTTCATATCTTGGATTTGTCATTTGGCTCTTCATTAATTCGGGATCTTATATTTATGTAATCGCTATTCTTACAAAGTCAATAGGATGTAAAATATATATTAGTAGATGATATTGACATGAAAAGTAGGCAAGACTTCTTGGTGTGTCATCCACTTTTAAACACAATGCGTATCTATTTCTTTTATTCTATAAGTAGGAAGCCTCAAACATAAAAATTATAATAACAATATATGCAGTGCAATCCCACAAAGTAAGGTCTGGAGAGGATAAGATATACGTAGACGTACCCTATCTTTATGGGGTATAGTGGTAATTTCTTATAGAACATTGGCTAAAAAAAGTGAAATCCGAAGCATGATTATAGGGATACAAGAGAACAAAAGAGATACAAAGGATACAATAAAACCATTGAAATTGGAAAAGGAAAAAAGAAGTTACATGCATGAATATCCATTGGTGGATCCAATTCAACAGGTTTACAGTTCAATTTGGAACCCTTGAGTTGTTGAAGAATGAGGAGGTTTCAATTGACAGGAGGAATGATTTCTTCTAAAAGTTAGGAGTTAAACTACCAAAATAGCCATCAAAAGTTGCACAACAGTGTGATGCTCTATTCGGCCAGGGACATTTTCCACTTTAGGCCTAGGACCCCATGACTTTAAAGTGGATCACTATTGGGTAAAACTTCTTTACTTATATACCCAACATTTTTTCAATATTTTGCCGATATGAATCTTGTTATCTTAAGCTAGAGTATCATATATATCCCCTTTATGGACTTAGCATCCTCATTAAGGTTTGTCCCTGTCACGATTCAAGTTAGGCCCTAGGTGTGACAAAGTGATCAGAACCCCGAAGGACCCCAACAAAGCTATCTTAGCATATCATAAGCATACATAAGATGAATATATCAACAATCAAAAGAAAAATGATGGGTAAGTCTCAAAGTAATGTCTAAAGATAAAGGAAAGCTTAGGCCCGAATAAATGTACTTACACATTTTTCTTTGTCTAGACATGCCTCTATTATATTAATATAGGCAGGGGATATGGACAAGGTCCTAGCTTACCCTCAACATAAAGAAAGGAAATAGTATTTTGATATATTTGTTCCAATACTTTTTTGAAACTTTTTTTTCCAAAGAATCTTCCCACAAACTTTTTTAGAATTAGAGAGAGCACAAGAGAAGTACCACATATTACATATATGAGTACTATGCACATGAAACATGATATGGACTTTCAAATTAACGCCAATTTTTAAAGTGCTTGAATCTTGGGTTAAAGGGCGACATGTGTATCTAACGCTTGAGAGGGTTGAGTGTATACATGTTTTGTCTCAAATTGAGGAGATTACGACCTTAAATAAGGTGAGAGAATTGAGGTGCTTATAGGGCATAGGAAGCTAGCAGGTGAGTTACCTACTTGCTTAGCTTAAGCTTGCTAGTTAAACGGAGACAAGGCCCGACGTTGAATTTGTCCAATTCTGATTATGAATGAAATCCGTGTTAAGGGTGTAACTTTAGACTATGATTTAGAATCATAAATGGACTATATTTTCAGACCAAGAATAATATATAAAAGGGCCCAGGTACATCACAACTCACTTGGTGAATTGGGCCAAAACTAACCAAGAGAAAGG
>DF370370.1:0-11573 GCA_000787875.1 Solanum virginianum
GATATTCCATCCCAACGTTCCTCCAACAAACTCCGTACATATGTGTCCCAATTTCATGTTATCCTTCGTCCTTGCTCGAAATCGAGCCGTCCACCTCCCCTCATTCCAACAGCTTGAAGATTTCTTTTAGAATTTGTTGGATTTGAAAAGAGGAAAGAATTTGGGGATTAAACTAAAAATAGCCCTAATTTCTATCCTATTTTCGAACCCGAGAAGTCCCTATATATAGTCTTCATTTTTCTCAGATTTGGGGCAGCCGTGGATAATCTGGAAAAACCCTAAAAACTCAAATCGATTTTACAGTAGTCTTTCATCTAAAATACATTCAATTTCAATTTAGAGGGCAGGAGTTCTAGCAATTCTTGTTGAATTTTGAGGTTTCTTAAAGCTGGGGAGTTCTTTTGCTCTGAAGCAGGGGGCAATTTTGTTTGGTAGTAAACAGTCTCGTACGAGTTTGGAGTCCCAATCGCTGCTTTAATAGAGTCCCAAATGGACTCCTCTCCTCTCGTATGCATTTTATTGGGCCATGAAAGCCCAACTTACCTCTTTGAGTCAGCCCGAACTCACAAAATAAGGAAGCTGATACACGGTCTTGGAAGTCAAAATCAGTGAATATACACTGATATACAGTGAATATACACTAAGTGTATATCACAAAATGTGGGCTAAAACCCCATTTCGACCGGCAGCAGTTGGGGCAGATTTAAATGGGCTAAGCAGGCCCAAAAGTATAGAAACTAGGACAATATAGGACATTAAAGGTGGAAGATTGGGCCTGCCAAGCCCAATCTTTATTTTTATTCTCTCTCTTTCCTTCTTGGTTATTTATCAATGTTATTTGTGATATTTGTTGATTGACACTAACTTTATTACATTTATTTGTATTATTATTTATTATAAATCTAATTGTTTCCCCAATATTGCCTCCATTTATGCTAATTTTCATTATTAATGATTTTCTTAAGTGTTGAAATTATTCATACAATTTATTTTTTTTTGGTTTGAAGTGTTAATTAATTTTAAACTTAGCCAACTTTTGCAGATTTAGTCAATTTTACAAAGATAGTCGATGTTTTTTTTAAGTTAGTCAATTCTTTCAAATTTAGTTAAATTCTTTCAATTCAGTCAACTTCTTTCAAATTTAGTCAATTCTTTCAAGTTTTAGTCAAATTCTTTCAAATTTAGTCAATTCTTTCTAAATTAGTCAATTTTTTTTAAAAAAAAACTTTTCAACTTTTTCAAAGTCAGTCAAATCTTTAAAAGTTAGTCAACTTCCTAATCGTAGGTCAGCCGCAAGTTAGCGGCCATTTTGAGTGATTAATTTCTTCTCAAAGTGGAAATTGAACCCTTACCCATTTCTGAAATATATACCCTACATGATTTCCTTACTAAGGACTTCAAGAATGAACTTAGGGGTGTTGTCTAGAGCCTTGACTATTTGGGTATGTTGTTTGCTATGGTTTGGGTTTTTAGATGAATATGTGGATGAAATTAGTGTCCTTAGAGTCTAAATGGGGTTGAAATTAATCTTGGAAGAATGATCATACTCCTTGAGTTGATAGATGAGTCGAGGTTTATTGCCCGAAGAGGCTAGGTGATAAAACTTCTTGATTGATTAACAGTTTACGAGCAAGTCAAGTCATGGGAGGAGTATTGAGCATCAAAATAGGTAAGAGTGAGTCCCACTCACACTCATTAACCATGTGTCCAGCGTAAGACAGGATTAGACCGTGAAAGTGGATGTTTTCTTTGTCCTAGAAGAGGACTTAAAAGACTTATGGATCTACTGATAGACTCGTTCTTTACCCCGATAAGGTACTGGATGGATGTGGCAATGACATCTCTTCGTTGTATCACTACCGGCTCATAGATGGTGGTTGTTGGTTAGAGAAACTCCCAAATAGGTTTGATGTTGATAGTACTCTGATGTTGATATAATAGTATGAGTCTTGATTGATGGTAATGTGATAGTGTCCTAGTCCTTATCCTAAGTTGAGATTGGGTAACTGGTGAGCTGATATCATTTCATGTTTTCTTACCTATACGATTTACTTTAGCCCATTTTACATACAGTACATTCCAAGTACTAATGCCCTTTTGGCACTACATCATTTCATGATGTAAATTCAGTAAACAGAGGACTTCAGTAGGCAAATTGTTGAGGTTCAGAGGTTCCTGAGTTCCAGATAGTGGTGAGTCCTCCCCTGCATTTGGATGATGGTTTTCTTATTTATTTCATTTAAGTTATTTTCCTGGATTGTGGTAGCCATGGTTTGTCATGGTCCTTTTTAGACAGTAGTTGTAGAGGCTTCATAGACCCAGATAGATGATGGATGATGTTGGGGTTCTTTTCCCCTTTCCCTATTTTTAAACTGAGTTCTTTCACCTAGACCTATTAGAAATAGAGGCTTTATAGACATGGATAGATGATGGTTGATGTTGGGGCTCTTTTTCCCCTTTCCTTTTAAATTGAGTTTTTGTATTAATCTTGTTTCTTGTGATAGACATAACTGATGAATCTTGTAGCCCACTGATAGTTGAGGTCATTTCTTTAATGTCTTCCGCTCATCGACTGATTAAATGAATGTGATGAGACTAGGTGGTTCACTTGGGTGCTAGCAACAGTCTCTAACTGCCAGTTACATCTAGGGTACCCTCCGAAGTGTGACAAACTTGGTATCAGAGCATAGAGTTCAAGTATCCTACGGAGTCTATGAACCCGTATCTAGTAGAGTCTTGTTTATGGGTATGTTGTGCACCACATTTCATAAGCAGGAGGATATAGGACATTAAGAAGTGTTCCCCCTTCTTCTATGATCTGAGTTCGTGTGATAGAGTTTAACTCTATGAAAAAAAACCTCAGTCTAATTTGTGCATTACACGTATGCAGAATATGCCGCCAAAATGAATAGGTGCTTGGAGAGATGCCTCAGCCCCAACTACTAAGAATCCCCAACCAGAGGTCATGGTTCAGACAGAGATGAGGAGATGGGGTCGGCCCGCTAAGATTGCTAAGGTGCCACAGGCGCCCCCTACACTGCCCCAGCCAGCGCCCACCACTGAGGTAGAGTTTAGAGGAGCTATTATTATGCTAACCCGTTGTTGGCCTCCTAAGGTAACAGTCGGGGTCATCAGACTCCTAGCTCTAGCTTACAGGAGTCCAATCTGCAACTCAACTCAGAGATTTCTTACAGATGAACCCTCCAGCGTACACGGGGTCGAAGGTTGAGGAGGACCCATAGAATTTCATAGACGAGATGTATAAGGTCTTAAAACCTATGCACGCCAATGAGATTGAAGGAATTGAGCTTGTTTTCTACCAGCTGAAGGATGTGGCAAACGTCTGGTATAACCAATGGTATGATAGTAGAGGTGAAGATGTTGAGCCTGCAGAGTGGGAAGAGTTTGAAGCTACTTTCCTTGGCCATTTATTTCCCTAAGAGTTAAGGGAGGTGAAGGTTGATGAGTTTGTGAACTTGAAGCAAGAAGGGATCACTATTAAGGAGTATAGTCTTAAGTTTATTAAGTTGTCCAGATATGCTCCGGATATAATCCAAGACATAAGGGCAAGGATGAGAAAGTTTGTGTTTCGCTTGGGCAGGCATGTGCAGAAGGAGTGCAAGGTAACTTTGTTGATCCCCGGTACGGACATCTCCAGGATTTATGTGTATGTCTAACAGACAGAGGAGGACAAGAAAAGAGATACAGAAGAGTAGATGAATAGGAAAGCTAAATCAGCAGGGCATGAGCCTAACCAGCAAAGACATAGAGGTGACAAGTCCTACTTTCAGAAGATATTTTCTCATCATGTACCTTTTGTAGTGAGTGCACCCATCTAACCAAACAGGTATGATCAGAAGTCTTATGGTTACCAAAATTACAAAGCTTGGGGTGCTCAATCTCAAGATAGTGTAACCCAAAGTGCGAAGGGAAAGCCACCTTGTAAAAAGTATGGTAAACTCCATCTAGGTTAGTGTCATGTGGGTAAGGATGTTTGTTATTCATATGGACAGACTGTTCACTTCCAGTATGAGTGTCCAAAGAGGAGACGAGATGAGAGCAGCAATAGAGCACAGTCCTCCGCAACACCCCCAGCTGAAAGTCATCAGAGGGGCACTACTTTGGATATAGGAGGTAGGATGAACCACCTTTATGCTATGGGTAATTGTTAGGGTCAGAAGGCAGCACCAGATGTTATTACGGTATGCTTCAAGTCTTTACTTTTGATTGTTATGCATTGCTTGACCTGGGTGCCACTTTATCTTTTATGACTCCCTATGTGGCTGGTAAGTTTGGGATTCTTCCAGAGTATTTACTTGAACCATTTGATGTTTCCACTCCTACTAGTGAGTCTATCTTAGCTGAGAGGGTTTACAAGGATTGTGTAGTATCCACTTATCATATAGATACCTTAGCTGACTTGGTAGAATTGGAGATGGTTGACTTTGATTTCATACTTGGCATAGATTGGCTTCACACCTGTTATGCCTCTTTTAACTGTAGAAACCTAAATTGTTAAGTTTCAATTTCCTAATAAGCCTATACTAGAGAGGAAAGGGAGTTTTGTTGCACCTAAGGGAAAGTTTATCTCTTATCTTAGAGCTAGAAAGTTGATCTCCAAAGGTTGTATTTACAACCTTGTGCGAGTTAAGTCTGATAAGGTTGAGTCCCACACTCTAAAGTCCATCCTAATTATGAATGAGTTCCTCGAAGTGTTTACTGAGGATCTGCCTAGAGTCCCTTCTAATAGGGAGATTAACTTTGGGATTGATGTTTTCCCTGACACCCAACCCATTTCAATTCCACCTTATAGAATGGCCCTCGCAAAATTAAAAGAATTAGAAGAGTAATTGACGATTTGTTAGAGAAAGGTATCATATACTCAAACCTATCTCGATTCCATCTTATATAATAGCCCCAGCTGAATTGAAAGAGCAACTGAAAGACTTGCTAGAGAAGGATTTTATAAGGCCTAGTGTTTCTCCTTGGGGTGCTCCTGTCCTATTCGTGCGTAAGAAAGATAGGTCTCTCAGAATGTGCATAGACTACTGGCAACTGAACAAGGTCACTATAAAGAACAAGTATCCTCTCCCCAGGATAGATGATCTATTTGACCAAATTTAGGGTGTTACTTACTTCTCCAAGATAGACCTCAGATCGGGTTGCCATAAGTTGAAGATGAGGGAAAGTGATATTCCAAAGATAGCCTTTAGGACAAGGTATGGCCACTTTGAGTTCTTGGCCATGTCCTTTGGGTTGACTAATGCACCTCTAGCATTCATGGACTTTATGAACAGAGTATTCAGGACATATCTTGATATGTTCATGATTGTATTCACTGATGATATCCCGATGTATTCTAAGGATGAAGAGGAGCATGCTAATCATCTTAGAATGGTTTTACAAACTCTCAAAGACCATGAGTTGTATGCGGAGTTCTCAAAGTATCAGTTTTGGCTTAAGGCTATGGCCTTCCTAGGGCATATTGCTTCGGGGGATGGTATTTGGGTGGATACCCAAAAGATTAAAGTGGTTAAGAACTAGCCTAGACCAACCTCTCCATTAGAAATAAGAAGTTTCTTGGGACTAGCAGGTTACTATCATAGATTCATTGAGGGCTTCTCTCCTTTGTCTATACCATTGACCAAGCTAACTTGGAAAAAGGTCAAATTTTAGTAGTCTGAGCAATGTGAGAAGAGTTTCCAAGAATTGAAGACTAGATTGATCGCAGCACCAGTTTTGACTTTTCCTGACCAGATGGGAGACTTTGTGATATGTTGTGATACATCAAGAGTTGGACTGGGTTGTGTGCTAATGTAGAGAGGAAAGGTGATAGCCTATGCTTCCAGACAGCTTGAGATCCATGAGAAGAACTATCCAACTCATGATCTCGAGTTGGCAGCAGTGTTATTCGTACTTAAGATCTGGCGTCACTATTTGTATGAAGTGAATGTGGACGTGTTCACTGACCACAAGAGTTTACAATACGTATTCAGTCATAAGAAGCTCAACCTGCAATAGATGAGATGGTTGGAGTTGCTCAAAGATTATGATATGAGCATCCTCTACCACCCAGGTAAGGCTAACATTATTATTGATGCTCTTAGTAGGTTGTCTATGGGTAGCACTACCCATGTGGAGAAAGGGAAGAAAGAATTGGCTAAGGAAGTTCATAGACTCGCTTGACTAGGAGTGCAACTTGAGGAGAACAATAAAGGTGTAGTCAATGTTTAGAATGGGTCTGCTTCATCTTTAGTGTCAAAAGTGAAAGAAAACCAAGACCAAGACCTTGTCCTATTCCGATTGAAAGAAACGGTTCACAAGCAAAAGGTGATGGTTTTCTCCAAAGGGAGAGATGGGGTGTTGAGATATTAGGGAAGATTGTGTGTTCCTGACGTCGATGGTGTTCAAGAAAGGATCATGGCCAAAGCTCACAGCTCTATACATTCCATCGATCCTGGTTCCACCAAGATTGCCATGACTTGATAAAAGTCTATTGGTGGAAAAGAATGAAGAAGGATGTTGCTAAATTTATCTCTAAGTGCCCCAATTGTCAACAGGTCAAGGTTGAACATCAGAAACCATATAGATTGGCTCAGAATTTTGAAATTCCTAAGTGGAAATGAAATATGATCAACATAGACTTCATTACTGGGTTTCCAAGGTCCCAAAACCAGTATGATTCGATATGGGTAATCGTAGATGGGATGATCAAATCAGCCCATTTCTTGGTAGTTAAGACAACTAATACGGCTGAGGAATATACCTGGTTATGCATTCGTGGGATTACAAGGTTGCATTGGGTTCCCTTATCTATCATCTCGGACAGAGGAGCTCAATTCACCTCCCAATTTTGGAGATCTTTTAAGAAGGGATTGGATACGAAAGTGAATCTGAGCACAGCCTTCCATCCTCAGACAAATGGACAGGCAAAGTGCATCATTCAGACTTTGGAGGATATGTTAAGATTTGGTGTCATCGAATTCAAGGGGAATTGGGACAATCATCTGCCATTGATTTAATTTGCATAAAATAACAGTTACCATGCTAGTATCCAGATGGCCCCTTATGAAGCTTTGTATAGAAGGAGATGTGGAACACCAATTATGTGGTTTGAGGTTCATAAAGCTGAATTTATTGAACTTGATCTTGTCTACTAGTCCATGGAGAAGGTGAAGGTCATTCGAGAGAGGCTGAGGATCGTACAAAGTCGCCAAAAGTCTTACACTGATGTGAGGAGAAAGGACTTAGAGTTTGAGGTGGATGTTTGGGTGTACTTGAAGGTGTCACTCATGAAGGATGTTATGAGGTTCAGTAAGAAGGGAAAGTTGAGTCCACAATATATTGGACCCTATCAAATTGTGAGGAGGAATAGGAAGGTTGTTTATGAGTTAGACTTGCCTTCTGAGCTAGAGGAGATCCATCTGGCATTCCATGTTTTGATGCTGAAGAAATGTTTGGGAGATCCTGCATTGGCAATCCCCATTGAGAGTATGGGAGTAAAGGATAGTTTATCCTATGAGGAAATTCCAGTCCAAATTCTTGATCGTCAAGTTCGTAAGCTGAGGAATAAGGAGATAGCTTCTGTCAAAGTTCTATCGAGGAATCAATTTGTTAAGAAAGCTACATAGGAAGTTGAGGAAGCTATGAAGATCAAATACCCGCACCTACTCATGCCAAATGACAATGACATCGAAGGTAATGTCCCTATCCAGAACAATGTCAAAGTTCCATTCTCAAATTGACCCAATCTTCATCAAGGGAATCTCTAAAGTTGAGGTATGTGGATTTCAACCATTGGGTCCTTTCACCCATGGTGCCCAACCTTCATTTTTATACAAATTACATATTATTCTCAAATTGATGTGTTGATTCTAATTCTTGAGTCTAAGATAGAAATGTAGAAAGTGATGAATAGTTGAGGGTTCGAGAGTTCTAAAGTGAGGAGTGAGATGCATTTTGAGTCTACTTGTGCCTTTATTCTACCTTTACTCATCATTCGAGGATGAACGATCCCAAGGGGAGATAATTTAACACCCTACAAAATTATCGAAATGACCTTATAATATAATCGTGCACATAATACATCTTCCCAAGTTCGGATGGAAAATTCAAGATCAAAATCTGCGATCAGCACAAATAATTGGGTGGTTCAAGTGTCCAAAACTCATTCTGGATCTTAAGAAATTCAATCAAACTTCAAGTTTCACATCCCAATCTTCATCAAGGGAATCTCTAAAGTTGAGGTATGTGGATTTTTTCCATCCTAAAACTGAGATAATGAAGGTACATGTTGGGGCTACGACAACACGGACCTACACTTATACTTTTTTCTAAATTTTCTGATGGGGAGTTAGACTTTTAAAAATACACAGGTGCGCGATAGGTTTGCATCACGGACCTGTTCCCTCAACCTGTTCCACCGAAGTTCAAAATTTTAAATCTTTTGAGGAGCATTCTAGACTTTTTCCCACTCCTTCTAGACTTGATCCATGACCAATACAAGGCATTTTAGCCTAAAAGAGTTTCAAAAACCAATTCTAAAGTCCTTACACAAGAACTAAGAAGAGACCTTGAGTGAAGAAGAGGAGAAAGAGCTAGGGTTCAAAGGATTGAGGCTAAGTTCTCGAGAAATTGGGTGTCAAACTCCATACAAGGTATGTAAAGGCTACCTAGAACATAGGATTATTCTCCCATGTCCCCATTGAGTAATTAGTTTGATAGTTGAAGGTGATGGATCTTGTTTGTGAAATTCTTGAAAATTATCTTTAATTTCTATATATTTTCTTAAATTAATGATCCTTATAACTTGAATTAACTGTTTAGGTGAATCATTATATGATTATGTATATACCCTACTTGATTTCCTTACGAAGGACTTCAAGAATGAATTTAGGGTTAATATCTAGTGCCTTGACTATTTGGGTTTGTTGTTTGCTATGATCTGGTCCTGAGATGAATGTGTGGATGACTGAAGTGGATGAAATTAGTGTCCTTAGAGTCTAAATGGGATTGAAATTAATCTTGAAAGAATGATCCTACTCCTTGAGTTGATAGATGATGAGATGAATCGAGGTTTCTTGCCCGAAAAGGCTAGCTGATGGAAATTCTTGATTGACTAATAGTTTATGAGCAAGTTGAGTCATGGGAGGAGTATTGAGCACTAAAATAGGTAAGAGTGAGTCCTACTTGCACTCATTAATTATGTGGCCAGCATAGGAGAGGATTGGACTGTGAAAGCGGATGTTTCCTTTGTCCCAAAAGAGGTCTTGACAGACTTATAGATCCATAGACTTGTTCTTTACATCGGTAAGGTACTGGAAAAATGTGGCAATGACATCTGTTCATTGTATTATTGTCGGCTCATAAGTGGTGTTTGTCGGTTACAGAGACTCCTAGATAGGTTTCATAATTATAGTACTTTGATGTTGATGTGATAGTATGAGTCTTGATTAATGGTGAGGTGACAATGTCCTATTCCTTATCCTGAGTTGAGATTGGGTAACTGATGAGCTGATGTCATTTCATGTTTTCTTACCTATATGGTTTACTTCACCTCATTTTACATACAGTACATTCCATATACTAATGTCCTTTTGACGCTGCATTATTTCATGATGCAGATTCAGTAGACAGAGGACTTCAACAGGCGAATCGTTGAGGTTCAGAGATTCTCCAGTTCCAGATAGTGGTGAGTCCTCCCCAGTATTTGGAGGCTGGTTTTATTTCAATTGAGTTATTTTCTTAGATTGTGGTAGCTGAAAGGACCACAAAAAGGGCCCGAAAGTGTGCCTCAGAAATGCCCTTAATCATAATTTTTTTATATATCAACATTCGTGTGTGATATCGAAGATCTGACCTCATATTCATGATCATGGGGCAAAATTGAAAGCAAATGGGTATAACCCTGATTTTAGAGCAACCATAGCAAAATTTGATTTTCTGAAGTTAGCGCAAAATAGTGGGGGTGCATGTTCCCTCCGCGATGCCTCATATTTCATTTTGTTGCTAGTTTAATCTTGGTCCAAGGGTTTGGGATCTTGGACCTAAGCCTTCCTATGGTTACAAACACCTATACTTAGTCATTTTTCAACCCCATATCATTCAAGACATTCCCCAAAAACCCTCTCAAACACTTAGCCAAATATTTCACTCAAATTCAAGTGTCCAAAACTCATTCTGGATCTTAAGAAATTCAATCAAACTTCAAGTTTCACATCCCAATCTTCATCAAGGGAATCTCTAAAGTTGAGGTATGTGGATTTCAACCATTGGGTCCTTTCACCCATGGTGCCCAACCTTCATTTTTATACAAATTACATATTTTCAAGTTGATTTACTTATGGGTATTTTTACTATGAATTTGATTATAAACTATGTTGGAGTTTCCATGAAATGTGGACTATTTAAGCATGTTTTGAGCTATTAATCTATGATTTACTATAAGAATTGATGAAGGATTTCAATATATATTGCATGATGGTATTACTAAGTATTGGTGGGTTGATTTACATTAAGTTTTCTCACATGATTTAACACTTGAATTACATGATTTTGAACTAGCATTAAACATCCGCCAAGTGTTTGATAAAATGTCTGGTTTAGCATTCTTGAGTTACTGATAATCTATTGCATGACCTATGATTTGAATGACTTTATGATGATGAAAAGGAGGTATTATGTCTTGATTTCATAAAAAATATCTACAATGTTGCAAGTGACCACACCTTGTTGAGGAGGTGTTATGCCTCAATCACCATGGATGTTAGGGTGTGACAACCATCAACCAAATTAAGGGATTGATGCTTCAATCTCCATGGATGATAGGGTGTTACAACCATCAACAAAATATAGGGGTTGATACCTCAATCACCATGGATGGTAGGGTGTGACAACCATCAACCAAATTTAGGGGTTCATATCTCAATCACTATGGATGGTAGGGTGTGACAACCATCAACCAAATTGAGGGGTTAATTCCTCAATCACCATGGGTGGTAGAGTTATCCCAATTGAGGGGTTGATACCTTAATCGCCTCCAAGGGGGTGGTAGGCCTTGGATTCTATAATGATGGTCTCTTACTACACATGTAATATATTCTATATAAGCATGTCTACATCAGGCATCATTCATGCATGCCATATTGCCATATGCTCATCCATTGCCTAATTATGCATTTCGATTATGTTGCTTATCTCTTATTGCATTACATCTTACATACTTAGTATATTCAAACATACTAATGCATACTCTATGCCTACATGATGTTACCATGTAGGAATCGGAGTTCCACTTGATCATCCTCCTCCTCCATATGGCTAGTACTATCTCTTGAAGCAAGCTTGGTGAGTCCTCAACTCCGAAGACAATAGTTAATAGAGGTTGTCTTAAATCCTTTTACATTTTCTAAAGTATTAAGACTCATAGCGTTTCCAACTTAAAAAATGTTCATAGTTTGCATGCTCGTCCAACTTTCATAGTGAACAAACTGACCACTAACTAACTTCGAGTATCGACTTTCGCAACTCACTAAGTTATCCACTTGCCCTTAGGTCATCCTTCACAAGTTTCG
>DF370369.1:1216-12904 GCA_000787875.1 Solanum virginianum
TGAAATCTGATTTGTTTATATGATCTGAACGCCCAAACGGGTGTCAGTCACGGCCCATAGATTGGGTCGTGACAATATCAATGATACAGTTAGTGTTGCAGATATTATTATGGTTTGTGATTTATGTGTGTGTTGTGTGTAGTGTTAGTGTGTGAGGAAAATGAGGGAACAGGTATAACATGGGATAGTTAATGCAAGTTAGGTTCGATTTCTTTCAATTCATGAGGACTGGTATGTGGGATAAGATAATGTCCAAGTTAGGAATTTTTCATATATTTTTTCATATTTTTTCTATTTTGTTTTGAGTATTTTTAAAAAAAAAAAAAAAACTCAATACAATGATGATAGTATGTATGATAATTTCATGTAATTTAAAAACACATTTTACTTTAAATTCTATCCTTCAAATATTTAGGATAAAATTGAAAATGATATTTATTTTTATAAATTGTAAGTGTCATTAATTTATATATATAACTAAAGAGGTTGCAATAGTCCTTAATGTATTGGTAATACTTTATTTTGGTCATCAATATATTTTACTTGATTGAAATGATCATTAATGTATGACAAATTTATTTATTTTGGTCTTCAATATATTTTACTTGATTAAAATGATTCTTACCGCATAATAAAATGTATTTGTTTTGATCTTTTATCCTAAATCTAACATATTTTATCCCCAAAAGGTTGAAAAATTTAGTTGTGCACTCGAGGGGCGTAAAAAATTCACCATTGTTGTCTTCTTTGTTAACTTCAAAGAAATCTTTCATGAAATTTAATATCACTGTCTTTTATTGTTTTTAAAATAAATTTTACTATTTTTTGCTTAAAATATAAAATTTTATTAGATCAGTGGAATAATATTTTAAGAAACGAGAAAGTAGTAAATTTTGTTTGAGAAAATAGAGAAAATGATGTAGATTTTATGGAGTTCTTTCTTTGGAGCTAGCAAAGAAGACAACAATGATGAATTTTGTTAGTCACGAAAGGTCCATAGTTGAATTTAATACTTCTTTTAAAATAAATTTGTTATATTTAGGATAAAGGACCAAAATGAATACCTTTTGTTATACATTAAGAACCATTTCAATCAAATAAAATATATTAAGGATTAAAATGAATATATTTGTGATACATTAAGGACCATTTTAATCAAGTGAAATACTTAAATGACCAAAACAAAGCATTATTCATACATTAAGGAGTGTTTTGGTCATTTTCTTTATTTAGATTTTAGCAAAAAATAGAGTCAATATTTTAATACTAGATTCTTTTGAACTATAAATTTAAAATTTAATTAGTTAGACAAATATCAATTCAACAAATGTCCCATACATTATTAAATATTTTTTTTATTATAGTAGGTGAAAGGATAATTATTACAATAATATTTGTTGTCTTTGAAAATCAAATCCCCAATGCACATAGATTAGGATAAAATTTTACTAGCATCAAGTGTTTATATAAAATCAAAATATTATATATAATTACACATGCACTTATGTTACTCAACAACATTTTATATGAGTTATTTTTTAATTAAAATATTATTACATTATAAAAGATCCGCGCAACACCCGGGTATATATACTAGTAATTATTAATATTAACAAAGTAATTACGTGTTATAACAATGTTCATTTAATTCAAAATAGATTTTTCTAATGTTCAATTAATTAAAAAAGATTTTTTATATTAAATAAAAGACATATAACTATGATAAGAAAGAGAAAATTGCGGCTTCGTAATCAATTTTTAGAGATTTTTGGGATTTTTTTCTTTCCTTTTCTAAAGTGACTCCGCACCACGTCTCTTTCGTTTCTTTCTCTTTCACATGCATCCCTTTCTCCCTCTCTCTCATTACATCCAATTCTAACTAAAAACAAAGAGAAGCCATTGTTGTGTTCTTCATTATCGCCTAATAATTCAGTATTTCTGTATTATTTTGATCTTCAACATAATGAACAAAAATCAGAAGGCATCAGCCACACCAAGAAAGAGTCCTAGGCTCAACTGCCAGCAAGTGCATGTCGATATAGAGCCACCGACCTTCAACATACTAACATAATCACCGGTGAAGAATAGTCTACAGCAAGAGAAGAAGAATAAAATATCTGTCAAGAAGAACGATAATGCAAAAAAGAAAGATCCAACTGTGTCTGACCGAAACGAGCAAAAAAGAAGGGAGAAATGTGTGGATTCTTATTCCACAGAGCATTTAGATGAAGTTGACGAGTCCGATTCGGATTCCAATTTTGTACAATCCAATGTTTCGAAAAAAGCAAAGATAATTTTCAGAGGAAAATGTTCTAAATCAACAAAGAAAAAAGTCAGTGCAACATTAAAAGAAATTTCAGAAATTACAAAGCAACCAAAGGCAAAAACTGATGTTTCGGTACTTTCTATGGCATTATCGTAATGTGCATGTGAGCATTTTGAGATTAATTTTTGTTTCATTTTGATTACAATGCTAAACTGATTTTATATTTATTAAAAACATGAAGATTAGATGCTAAGTGACTGTTCTTTTGTATTATTGGAATAATTTTAATATATTTTTCACATGCAATTTTATATATTTTTTGGTGTATATGCTTTAAATTGTTTTAGTTAGAGAAAATATACAGTGGTGCAATAATACCAGTAGGAGTTAATGTCATTGTTTTTTTTAATTTAAATTTAGCATGATGGTTGACTGTTTGTTTGACAAAATCATATATATTATTTGAATGCAGTTTATTTTAAGTTGGTATAAAGCTTTACTATACATGGAGATATTAAAAAAATGATGCGAATATATTCTATCTGAATCTGTGTTTTTTATTTTTTGTCTGGGATTTTTTTGGTTTTGTTTTGGATTTTGGTGGCATGCAATTTGTTTATCCTGGCATGCCCTTGTTATTTCTTTGGCATGAAATTGGCATAACCTTTAACATATTCTTTGTGTAATTTTGGAATAAATCATTCATTTGATTTCAATATAAATAGTGTGCATTTTGTGGATCATAATGTAATTTTTTTTTTGGGATGATCTTATTTCCACACATCCAGGCAAAAAAGATTTATACCCATTAGAATTCATATACAAACACGAAAGTGTTTGAGGTATTGAAGAAGTTCTTATGTAATGAGCAATTCAATGAATTTCTTCAAACTCCTTTTGGGCATTTTAATGAGATGAAATTCATAAGGATGCAATCACTCCTTCTCTGTTGTATGCTCCTTCTTGAGACCGATAACGATAGGAAGGACATGTTCATTATGAGAGTAAACAGGACTGAACTCCAATTCGAGCTTAAGGAGTTTGTTGTTGTAACTGGGATTCTGTGCGGCCCCCTAGTGACTTTATATTAGACTCTTTTGTGCCAAACGGGTTGATGCAATTGTACTTTTTTGGTAATAATAAGATGAAAAGAATGGATCTTTATAAAGTTATTTCCAAAGTAAATTCAATCCAATCTGAGGATCGTGTGAAGATTGTCGTAGTGTACTTCATAAGTTCATTCTTGTAGTCTTCCAATCCAAAAAAACACATGGATATCCAAGTTCTGGTTTGACTTGGCTGACTCTGGGGAGTATTCAAAATATCCATGGGGCAACAAAATTTTCAGAATGAAAAATGATTTATGTTGCTGGAAGCTAAAAAAGAACCTATCATCTTTCAAGTTTGCTGGATTCCATCTAGCTCTCCAGATTTGGTTCTACGAGTGTCATGTGAATGTTAGCTCCATGATTGCAATTCATGTCAACACATCCACACCTCGTATTCTCAATTGGAAAACACCAGATGAGGGCATTTTCTTTGATGACCTAAACAACACAGTGCTCAAGAAACATGACAATCAGGTGTTATCTATTATATATATATATATATAACTAATATTGATCATGTCTTTCTTATTGTAAATGAAGTACAAACAAAAGCATTACCCTGACAGAGAAAGAATTAAATGTTGTCGATCAAGGAAATCTTCGCGATTCTTCCAACAACCAAGAGAATGAGAAGGACACCACACCTGCCAAGACCAATGTTGATAAAGAAGACAGATACAATAAATTGAAGTGTAAAATTGCATCTGTCAGTATTATAGTATTGTATTTATATATTTTTTAGTTTATAAACTACTAACCTGTACTTTTTAAATAGGTTCGAGAAGAGATGAAACAACTGAATGTTAATGTTTGTAGTATTGAATTGAATTTTAATAGTTTAATGCATTATACTATCTTTGCAACGCTCTGAATTGCAATTTTTTTTATGTTCAATAGGTTGATAATCACATGTCTAACATGAAACAATATTTTGACGATATGTTCAAGTTACTCATGGATGAGATCGAGTTAACAAAAAAATAGCTAGGCCAAAAATCACTGAAAGAGGTACAGTTTGTGTATATTTTTTTTGGAAGCAACCATTTTTATTGTAAGTTTTTTTCCTTTTTCAAATGTATGTTTGTTTGATCCACATCTCCCAGGGTGAAGATAATGCAAGAATCGGAGTTGATCAACCAACATCCCCTTTGAATGTCAATGTTTTTTTTCTCAAATGTAGACAACCTATCAAACCAGTAAGTAAATCTTGTTATTTTCAATATGTCACATTCAGTCTAATTTTTTTTAATTTTCTCATTTATTATTTGTTAAATGTGTAGTTGTCTTCTTTAAAAAAACACATAAAAAGAATTAGGAGACTATGTTGGGAAACATTGAAGATGTCGAGCCCTCGAAAAATAACCCAAACCAGTTTGTTCATGAAGATGTTTTTCTTTTCCTCAAAAAAGTCTTATATTAACTGTATATAATTTTCTTTAAAGCATTTTAATTCTTTCTTTAGTTGGTATGTGTAGTTGACCTTTTGGGTATCCATCTTCATGGATTAATATTGGCTTAATTTTAGAGCAAACTAATACTATTTCTTATATATTGTTTTATACTCAAAAAATAATTAATGTTAAACCAGGATTATATTAGGAACATAGCATGTTTATTAACTTTATTTTGCTTGTTCTGTTTTAAAATTTAAATTGGAATGTTACAAACAGGTTGTAGATCATGGAAATGACCACAATGTTGTTGATTCTGAAGGTACCCATTTTGGTACTAATAACTTATAAAAAAGTTTAATTTTTGTGTTTGTTCTAGCATGTTAGTTTCTTCTCATGCTATTATTTTTTGTGCATATGTAGTTGTATACGATAATCCAGTTGATGGATGGACCACAGGCTGCGCAGATAATACCAACATCCATTGAGACTCTGGCAATAATCCACTGACACTAGATGATTATCCCAACTTCACTAATTCTTAGATCATAGCATTGGATTCTGTGTTAACCGAGATGGTTACTTCAGAAGTGCAAGTCCGAAACAGGAATCGAGCCAGATGGTAGTCATCCCCATACATTCGACTGCCAAAATCTGGAAGTAGTGCAAGACAGTGTCCTGTCTATTTTTTCATCAAGCATCCATTTATCAATTATGAAGATTTTGACGTTGATACTGATTTGGTAAATGAATTTTTGGAATAGGTTTACAGAAATACTACCTTTATAGGCGGCAAGTACGTGTACAAGTGTCATTTCTTTGCATCAGTATCATCTATTACCTATATTTTATTAAATAGAGCTTTATATATATAATGTAACAAATTCATTTATTAATTTATTTAGAAATTCAGCATATGTAGCTGCAAAGCACAAGATGGAACATCCATTGAATCTTGGAGTTGTAAAAGTGATAAAAAAGGACTGGTTCAACATAATGGTTCATCCCGGCAAGCCATGGGAAGATGAGGTATTTTTCACACATGTTGTAATGTTTTTATACACATTACGTACTGGAGGTAGTTAGCATTATTAGTGTCATATAACTCTAACATCATTTGGCATGAAAACAAGTAATAATAATAAGATTGGTGATAATTATTGTACTCATTATATACTCAATTTATTAAAATTAAACTAGTCACACAACTTGTAATAATAATATATATAGTTGAGTTTCAATTAGTTATGTAAGTGTCATTAAAACTCGTAACTCCAAGTAAAATTACCAAAATACCCTTAGAGGAGGGACTTACACATAACACATCTTCCCAAGCTCCAATGAAAAATCCGAGACCAGATAAGCAATGACATTTGTTTTTTTTATTTTGAGGGTACTTTTATCCTAAAACCTTTGGAGGTCTATTTAAGGTCCCAAAATGCATAAAACGTCAGTTTTTTAGAGCGACCGAGTCAAAAGATAATATTTCATAGTTGAAATCCAAACCATTGAGGGTGCACACCCAGGATGCAATACGCTTGGGGCATGGACTTACACTTGGTAATTTTCTTCGTAAATTAGAAAGAACGTGTTTTAAGGAAATTCGCAAATATACACATGTCTGTGGCCTAGGCGCGACGCGAACGTAGTGAAATCTTATTTTTTTTTTACAGGAAAGACCTTTTGGTCATTCCTCAACCCCTTCTAAGTTCAATAAATGAATATAAGGGATCTTTTACATCAAGTCAATTTCAAAGAATTTCTAGCAACTAAGTTTTCGTATGAGTCGATAAAAGGGTCAACTTCAAAAAATCATATCTCCTAAACTATAATGAGTTAGGTGACCATAATATATCAAATCAAAGATATTTAAATTAGCTTTCCAACGCATTCAAGTTTGCCTTAATAAGAGTTCTGAGTAGAAATTTATGACCATTTTAGTGATAGAGTGCAGAGTTGTCTGAAGGTCCGCGCCCAGAGCGCGTCGCAGACAGAACGCGGACTCTCACTGGATGAGCTAATGACATTTTTTCTTTTATTTTGAGGGAACTTTTATCCTAAAACCTTTGAGGGTCTATTTCAGGTCCCAAAATGCATAAGATGTTAGTTTTCATAATTAAAAACCCTCTCCTTCAGTCCTAAACATAAACGCTCCAGAATCATCAAGAAAGTCATCAATTAAGGATTAGCTTTCAAGATCCCTCCTCAATTTAAGTTATTCTTCATAAATTTCAATCTACCCAACCCAAATTTTATCATCTATTCATGAATCTCTAATAGGATTTTAAAATTTAACCTAGGGTTTCAAGAAAATGAATTCAAGAATCCCAAGAAAGAATTTCTTTATTGTTCTTCCTAAAGAATTATGGTTCTTCATCAAGAACTCTAAAGAGTCTAAGTCAAGAATTCAAGAATCAAAGAGAATTCTTTCAACCAATGTCCTCCCAAGTTCTTTCACTTTAAAAGAACTACCAAAATTGAGGATTTTCTCCAAGAAAGCGAGTATTCATCAAACTTTGATGGTAATATCAACTTTTCAGGTATGTAATGCTTACAAAAGTGTGTAATTTTTGCTTTACATGCCCCTTCATCTTCCTTGAGTCAAAGATTTGAAAACAGTTGAGGTTTTTGAGAAATTCCTTCTATTTTGATACTATGTCTTTCTTTTTATCATGAGGTCCTACTTTATTAATGAGTAAATTGCTATATCACATGAGTATTTGGATGAAATTTACACACATATTTTATACTTGTCTACTTGAGTTTTACATTGCACAATTAACAATATCCTATGTATAATAATGAGATTGAGGTTGAGTACAAGAGTTGAATAATTTGAGCATGATTAATCGTGAGATGTACACCACATTGATGTCACTTATATGATTACACATGATACCTTACTTGCACTATATGATGGATAAATTGACGAGTCCAAATGACCATATTGAGTTTGAGTCAAGTTTAATTCTTTGTGTTGATTGATTGAATTGTTGAATTATTCAGTTGAGTTGAGTTTGATTAGATGATTGATGAGTTGAGATTGATGAGTTGAGACTAATGAGTTGAGATTGATGAGTTGAGTATATTTTAGTCTTAGGAGGAGTATTGAGCATCGAGTAGGGAGTGAGTATATATATACTCAATCTCACAGACCTACGTTGCCAGCACAGGATAGTCATGCGGCTCGTTCCGATGACTCTTGTTCCGCAAGTGCACATTTATTATGGATCCATAAGATAGAGTTGACACGTTCTTTTTTGTGGCAAGTTAAGGAATAGTGAGGTAATGATACAACATTTATTGTATATCACCATAATATAATGGTGGGGTTGAGAGTATGTCGGTTAGAGAAACTCCCAAGCAAACACTTGAGTTGAGCATATCCTGATTTTCAAACTGAGTTGCATTGAACACTGAGTCTATTTCTAAAGCATGATTTCAAACTTAAAAACTTGCATGATTTCTTAAGTTGAGTTATGATATAAAGAGTTGAGCCTTGAGTTGAGTTTGTTGATTGGTGTGAGCCTTGTCTGTTTACTTTTAGCTCATTTACATATCAGTACATTCCATGTACTAATGTCATTTGTTGCTACATCATTTCATGATGTAGATATGAGAGATAGAGGACTTCAGCAGACGCACCGTTGAGGTTCAGAGTTTTGAGATCCAGAGGTTGGTGAGCCCTCCTTACTTTTTGGAGGAGCCTGTTCTTATTTTATTTAGTTCTTTATTTGTTGAGTTGGGTAGCCATGGCTCGTCATAGTACCTTCTAGACGATTAGAGTAGAGGCTTTATATACCTAAAATAGAGAATTATTGAGTATTTTACTTTCAGACTTGACTTATTTTGAAAACTATTTATGATATCTCTGGGTTTCTTCCAAATGTTTTCATTGAGTATTCTTTCGCTATTGAGTAAGATGTGACGATGAGGCCAATTGGTTCGCTCGAGGACTAGCAATAGTCTTTGAGTGCCGGCCACACCTAGGGTACCCTCCCGAGGCATGACAAACTTAGTAACAGAGCATACAGTTAAGTATCCTAGGGTGTCGATGAAGTCGTATCCATAGGAACTTATTTACGATTGTGAGGGTCTCACTTCTATAAATAAGGGACTGTTGACATTGAGGAAAAGTTTTCCTTCTTTCAGATTCTGAATCTTGTGCTATGATGATTCATGCAATACTTTAAACCTTTCAACTATGCCTCATCTAGGAGGTGATAAACAATAATTTTTGAACTCTTACCGTTGAGATCTCCTGTGATAAAGTAATCAGAATGGTAGAGGGATTGCACTAGGCCTGAGAGAAACCAACTAGTGTGCGAAGTTGATTAACTAAAAAGAGTGCATTATTATTCATATGAATCGTGCATTTGAGTTAGATCTAGATGTACCTAGACCCTCTTGTCAAAACTTGCTTCCAACGTGTTCGATGAGAGAGGAACTTATATCTCTAAAGAGTTTAGTATTACCACCTAAGAGTGAGATGTAAGGTCTTATAAACCCTGAGTAGAACCTAATCATCCAGAGTTAGAAGGATAATGATAGATTGAAGGGACGAGATAGCAAGAGTGATGGCTGATTAAGGCTAATAGTTAAAGTTATATACCTATTAGGTAAGTAAAGGTGATGAGTCAATTTTCCTAAGTTTGATGAAAGAGTGGTGAGTGCCCTATGATTGTCATGATGAGGCATAAAGAGAGAGAGTTAGTGTCAGAATGTGTTAGAGCATGCTAAAAACTAGAAAGAGGTTTATGTTGATGTATTTTGATATCCTTTTAGGGAGGGTGAAGTGTAGATATTAAATAGGGGAAACAAAGTACTTCTGAGGTACTAGACGAAACTAGGTTTATGATTTCAATGTGAGAGTATCATAAGATTCATACAATGAAGAACTTAGCTAGATAACAAGGTGAGGTACACTAGATGGGTAAATGGTACATGAGTTGTGAAGAGAGGATGTGGATCGAGTATTCACTATGAGACTTCAGTAGGCCTATATTCCTAAATTATTACGTAGTAGTTATAGGTTGGTATAATATGAGGGAAGTATGTGATGTAGATGGTAGCAATAATCCCTAAGCTTGGAATTTTGGGGAGTGATGTAAAGAGGGAGATAGCATGATTATAGTGTTAGTCCTTGTTAGAGATTTGACCTAATAGGCTTGTTGTAGTGTGTGTTCAATGATTGAGATGTTGACTGGCAAGGAACATAGTGCTCGAAGTAGAGTAGCGGTACCCTTTAGATGGAGATAGTAAATTAAGGGAGAAGCACTAGAAAAAAGGAGGTTAGATTATAAGAGTTGTGGGAAGTGGTATATATGCCATAAGAATAAAAATATACAGAGATTTCCATAGAGACATAAAGTTGCTAAGAGTGATATCATTGAAAGGAGTCTGATTGGCTAGTTATATATATGCAACTATAGCATTATAGAAGTGTTTAAGAAATTCTTATGTATAGTGACTCTTTGACTGAGTGGGGGCATATGCTTACAGCCTAGTAAAGGAAATTGATTCCTAAATCTAGAGAGAGGACTTTGAGAGCTAAGGAGGAGATGACGAAGTGGTAAACTAGAGCAGATCTTAAGTCTTCGATAGTGATGTGGCTGATCAAGATGAGATATAAATTCTTTTCCATATCATACAATCTTTACCCTAGAGTTGAGGTGATACTCTATTCCCTTCAAGTGTATGACTATTGTACCTATGGCCTAGTCCTATGCACATCATGTTGATTCTCGTTTATGCTGAGTTTTGAGAATGAGAAGTGACACATTCATTCATTAATCTTGATCTTACCCCATGAATCCAAGAGTTTCTAGTCCTATGTTTAATAAGATATGACTTGAGTTTTACACTACATATAGTTATGTGAACTCAGAGTGAGTTTTGATAGCCGAGGGAGATTGTACTTCGATATGAATATCCTGAGACAAGATTTTTCGATTGAATCATGCTAATGATCTCCGCTCCAAATCCTTTGAGCAATCTAGCTTTCCAGTCTCGATAGAAGTATTGATGATAGTAGATGAGTTATAGATGATGGGAGAGAATGAGTGCTCTTGTATTGTGATAATGGAGTTGAGTTCCTATCTTCAAGTTGATATTCCTTTTGAGCCTCTGCGTACTTGAGTATTCAAGTCCTTAATGCAATTCATGCTTATTTTGCATGGAGAGGTAGTAATTTGAGGTCTTGCCAAAAGGGGAGATGATGAGTTTCTCCAGTCCAAATATTAATGCTGATAGTATAGACTGAGGATGAGGGTAGATGAGGAGGAGTGAGTGTATCCTTATCATGATATTGGTGTTAAACTTGTGTCATGTAGGGATAGGGATAGGAAGGAGGAGAGAGATATAACCTTATGATGAGCAGTAGGTAGGTGAGAGTATGTTGGTGTGACTTTGAGCGAGAACTCATTGAATAGTGGAAGTAGAAGTGCTAAGTAGGCTTGAAAACTCTAAGGTATAGTTGAAGTGGTTAGAGTGATAGGCTTGAATTAGTGGTTATTGTTAGCCGAGTTTTCATAATAAAGGTTCGAGAAAAAGTAGTGAAGTAGTGAAGAAGTGAAGAAGACAAGTGATCTTTTAATGAAAGCCCCGTGGAAGTTTAGAGTTAACTTGTCAGGACCCACCTAGGGCCCTGACCAGTGCCCGATAGCGACACCCTATACTCTTTTTCTTTTTAACTCTCGAGGATAGCAACAGGCGGAAAGTACCTAAACAGTTCTCCTGGAAGCAAAAAGGAGTATGCAGTGGCTAAAACAATCCTAAGTAGACGAATCGATGTCTCGCATCTCGGTGCCTGCGGGCATGAACACAGCCCCCACCCGAAGGAAGGGGGTCAGTACGAATATTGTACTGAGTATATAAGCAGAGACATAAGATGGACCATAATAACAATATTCAAAGGAAAGAG